>APFE030799257.1:26169-64811 GCA_000404065.3 Pinus taeda
GAAAATTATATTACAGGATATTTCCATTAATAAACAGATAGAGTCCAAGGAGGCTGAAGCAGAAGATGTTCCAGGGTCTGACATATCAGATGATGAGCAGTTGATGGTCGACAATCAGACACAAACAGAGGCGGAAGCAGACAAGGTTACAGGTGCTGATACATCAGAGGAGGACTCAGTGGTTGAAGTCATATTGGAAAAGAAGACACCACAACAGGCACCTCAGCAAAAGTTGAAGGTCAAGCATAAAGCCATCGTGGTAAAACTTCAACATTATCATCACCCACACACCCCGGGCAGACAACCATACAAGATGGGAAACCAAAGAAGCGCACATGATGGTTACAAAGGAGAACGATCCACCTTACTACACATCAACACAGAAGAAGACTGCCACGTCAACCGTTCCATCTCAAGCGAGCGAGGCACCGGCGAGATCGAGGGTTCACCTTTCTCTTGGATGGCTAGATGCACGTGCTTGGTATCAGTGGACTACTCTTTTGAGTAGATCTTATTATTTCTGTTCTTCTCATGTTTCGGGGACGAAACATGCTAAGGGGGGTGGAATGTTATGTACCTAGGGGGGGTAATATGGGGTACCGAGGGAGGTACCCAAGGTAATAAAATAATAATGGGATGGGCCATAGTAATAAATAAGGTGGTTAACCCATGTCATGTAAGGGACCACAAGTAGTTAATAATAATGTAATGGGCCCATGGTATTAGTTGATGTTATGAGTAAACCATGGTATTGATGCATGGTATTGTATGTATGAGGCCTATATAGAGGCTAGAGACTCCACATGGAGAGACATGAAGAGAAGTATTCTTGTATGAATAGGCATATGGCTTGTGGAGTATTCTCCTTCCATAAGGAGTGAATGTATGGTGTTGCCCTACCATGTTGTAGCTCTGATACCACTTGTTGTAACTCTGATACCACTTGTTGTATATCTGATCCAAAAGTATAAGATAACAGAAATAACCCAAGAATAACAAGATAGAAATGATATAAATGTTTTATTGATCAAACCCTAAGGTAGGACAACACCATACATTCACTCCTTAAGGAAGGAGAATACTCCACAAGCCATATGCCTGTTCATACAAGAATACTTCTCTTCATATCTCTCCTTGTGGAGTCTCTAGCCTCTATATAGGCCTCATACATACAATACCATGCATCATTACCATGGTTTCCTCATACCATCCACTAATACCATGGGCCCATTACATTATTATTAACTACTTGTGGTCCCTTACATGACATGGGTTAACCACCTTATTTATTACTATGGCCCATCCCATTATTACATTATTACCTTGGGTACCTCCCTTGGTACCCCATATTATCCCCCCTAGGTATATAACAGAAGATGTGGGTTCTAATACATAGGTACAATTAGAGAGGAGATCAGGAATAAACAAAGAATAAGCTAAAGAAAGGACCTAAAAAAGATGAACCTTGTTCAAGTGCCATGAACCATTCATAATCACTATTCAAAATGGAAGCGAAGGTTGATATCAAGTTATACCAAGGTGATATTGATGATTTGAAGCTAAACCATTGGTTGAAGCAATTAGAAGTTTATTTTAGTGTTCATCATGTACAGGAAGAACGCAAAATTTTATTTGTGCGTCTGGAATTAGAGGGTCATGCCCTAACCTAGTGGGAAATTCACATGGAGACCTTGAGGTTGGATGGAGATCCTCTAGTGATTAAGTGGGAAAACTTTAAAAGTCTCATAAGATACAATTTTACCCTATCAAATATGTAGAGGAATAATGAATCTAGTGGCACTACTTTAGGTAGTAGCAGGGGAAGATTATATAGGAGTACACCATAGAGTTCAGAAATATGGTCATAATGTTTGATATCTCCCCAAAGTACCCAGGTTTACTACTAAGGTATATTGGGGGTTTAAAATTCTATCAATTGAAGCAAGTGATTTTTTTAAAGCCTAGATCACTAGACAAGGATTGTGTATAGGAATAATACCTAGAGAACATAGGTATGAAGAAATGGAAATAAAGTGGATCAAATCAAAAGGAGGAATAAGATGCTTGTAAGGAGGGGAAGGAGGAGTCACGAAAGGGGGAAAAATAAAAATATGGAGGCAAAATAACACCAATGTAAAGATCCCAACAACCAATGCAACATTGATGGTCATCAAAGAGATGATTTTGAGTAGCCTCCAGTAATAAAAAGAGAAGGAAATGACCAAACTCCACATAAAGATATAAGTCAAGAAGATGAAGATTGATGCTAAGTTTAACTTAGGATCACAAGAAAATATAATTGCAGTATATTTGTATGTGGAATTGGGATTGAAACTTTGTGATCATCCAAGCCCATATCCAATGGGATGGGTAAATAAGGATTTAGAGTTAAATGTCTCAAAATAATGCAAAATTAGATTTGCTACCAATGTTTATTTTAATGATGAAGTAGAACATGATGTAGTTCTCCTTGACGTATGTTGAGTGGTGTTTAGAAGTGCCTACATGTATATGCCATATGTATTCTTCACGCAAATAGATAACCAGTACAGGGTCATCAAGGATGGAAAATCCACCATCAACAAATAGAAAGGAAAGTAAAAAAATTCACTAGTAAGTGCCAAACAAGGCAAGAATGTGATTTGTTCTAGAAAGAAGTATGTTTTAGCACTTTTATGGGAAAATTAGTCTATATAAGAGTTAGTAAGAGGAATTCAATACCTATGTTCACTATGTTCACTATGTGTTATATTCCTTGCATGACTAGCCCCACTCATTGTTACATTGTGCTGGGTATAGCAGGGGTGTTATAGAGGGGCTACCACCCCTCTGCACAAGGTTCGAATCCAGGTATTAATTTTTTTTTTGGGAAGATCCACTCATGGTTGGGTGGACACACTCATGGTGGGGCAAACCTGCCCGTGGTTTTGTGTATGGATTTATGAATGAAGGTTTTTCCCATGGTATTTTGTAGATCTATTATGATTATGTTCTAAGCCACGGTTACTAGATTGGGGGTTTATGAATGCTTCAACATGTATATAATATATTGTAACATTGAAAGGAAGATAATAAAATTCAATTTGTTTTCCGAGTTTTGGGTATTAGGATAAAAATATTTGTGTATCTTTTTTGTTCTTGCCATTGTATATTTTCTGTTGTTTTTTTAGAATTCATTCGTAACTAATTTCCATATAAGGTTAAATCCTACAATTGGTATTAGAGAAGTTTTGGCTTCAAGGGGACGCCTTTGTAGCTAAGTGATATTTCTCGTGCCCGTGGTATACCTTGTTATAGTAGGATATATTCGAGATCAATTCTTGTGGTGAAGGGAAATGGAAAAGAGTGGAAAAATGGAGATCGATAAATTCAACATATATAGTTTTGAGTTGTGGAAGCTCAAGATGGAGGATCCGTTGGTGGAAACCTATTAGTGCATTATTGTATATCTAAGTATGACACCAATAGGAATCTCAATATAAGACTGTACAATGTTGTATTAGAAGGAAAAGATCATAATATGATTGTGTCTCTTATATTCAGTATCGTTGAATGTGTCAAAGGAAGCTAGGACAAAGGATTTGTGGGACAAGTTAGGGGATTTGTATCAATCTAAGTCCTTAGTGATCAAATTGTTTCTACATAAATAGCTATATAACCTAAGGATGAAGGATGGAGACTTGGGGATAGATAATTTTAACGCCTTCAATATTTTGGTAAGTCAGATGTTATCTTTTGATATTAAATTTTCAAATGAAGATAAGTGCATCTGTATATTGTGTTCTCTACAAAACTCATGGGATAGTCTGGATGTTTCCATATTTAGTAATACACCTACAATAAATCTTGATGAAATAGTCTCATCCTTGTTGTAAGAGGAGATGAGACAAAAAAAAACATGAAGAGCCAGAATGGAGATGCCTTATATGTAAGAGGACACTCTCAGAGAAGAAATAGGATTAAGTCCTCAAGTGGTAGATGTAAATCTATAAGGACATCTATATCTCTAGGAAAGTTTGTAAAGGTATGTTAGAAATGTCAGAAAGGAAGATAATACAAGGAAATATCATAGATCTAAAACTCCCAAGAAGGAAAAGGGATTTTATTATGCTCGTTCTACAGAGGAAAAAACTACCTCAGATGAAGGTGGGGATGTGTACCCGGATTCTTCTAATACATATGTAGGTCATGAGGCATGATTGATTGACTCAGGTGCATCCTTTCACATGACTCCAAATAAGGATTGGTTCTATGAGTATAAGAAATATGATGGTGGTGATTTTTTCCTAAATGATGATAGCAAGACTAAAATCATAAGACAGGGAAAATTTAAGCTAAAGTTTATAGGTGGAAGGATTAAAACAATCCTTGGTGTTATGCACATTCCAAGATTGGAAAATAATCTAATTGTTGTAATCAAGATGGATGATGTAGGTGTAAAAACAATGTTGGAGAAATATACCTCCAAGATGGTTTGAGCATTGGTGTTGATGCAGAGATTTCAAATCCAAAGTCTATACAAGCTACTAGGAAGTATTGTTATTGATGGGTGCAATAATTTTCTTATTCCTAGAAGTGGAGTAGAAATACTTGTAGCCTCTAGAGAAAATAATATGTTGTGGCATCAAACACTGGGACATATTGGAGAGAAGGGCTTCAGATATTACATGGAAATGGTGTGGTAGAAGATATGTCTAATTTCTCTCTAAATCTTGATTTCTATGAACATTGTGTATATAGGAAGAAATACCAGGTGATTTTTTCCTCTGGTGCTAAGAGGGTTGAAGGAATATTAGAGATTGGGAATAGTGATGTGTTTGGACCTTTGTTAGTTCCATCACTGGCTAAATATTTCTACTATGTCTCTTTTATAGATGACTTCTAGATAAATACATGGATATGTTTCCTCAAGAAGAAATATAAAGTATTTGTCAAGTTTAAAGAATTTAAGGCTCTAGTGGAAAATCAAACAGAGAAGAAGATCAAGGTGTTGAACATAGATAATGGTGGAAAGTTCTGCAAGAAATAATTTGAAGAGTTTTGTAATAATTTTTGTATATCATGGGAGAATACTACTCCATGCACACCTCAACATAATGTAGTTATAGAAAGAATGAATAAGACACTAATGGAAAAGGATAGGAACATGCTCAATGATGTTGGGTTAGGACAAGAACTTTGGGAAGATGTAGTGGATATTGCATTTTACCTTTTGAATAGATCACCTTCATAAACATTGCAGGATAAGACTTTGCATGGGGTATGGACTAGAGAGATACCTTCTCTCTCACATATCAAGGTATTTGGTTCTGATGCGTATGTACATGTCCCAAAGGTGAAAAGAACCAAGTTGAATAGTAAATGTAAAATCTGCATTATTGGGTATAAAGATGGTTTAAAAGGTCATAATATTTGGAACCCGTAAACAAACAAGCTATTGTACAATCAAGATGTGGTATTTAGAGAAGTGAAGGATGTCATGAAACATGAAGTCCTACCAAGGGAAAGAGAACCTGAGAAGATAGATTTTGAACTGAAGGATGAAGATTCAAGCTCTACAAAAGAACATGAATTAGAAGAAGATGAACCACATACTTTCATTTTGAGGAAATTAGTTCATGGAAGAAGGAAGCTAGAGAGGTACACTCCATTTGGTTTATGTTAAAAATTTTCTTTATTTATTATTGATGTTGGTCCTAGAACTTCTAAGGAGGTAGTGGATTCATAAGAATGCAAACTCTGAAAAGGGCCACGAAAGAAATGTTAGCCTTGGACAAGAATGATGCTTCATATCTAGTTGAGTTTCCCATCGGAAGAAAACTCATGAGCAGCACATGGGTGTTTAAGAAGAATATGAATTCTTAAAGCAAAGTGGAGAAATACAAAGCTCGGTTAGTAGCAAAAGGTTATTCCCATGTGACAAGAATTTTATTTGGTGATATTTTCACTTTTTTCCAAGTTAGTTTCTATTATAATAATTTTAGCTATTGTTGTTTCTCTTGATTTTGAGGTAGTACCGATGGATATGAGAACAATATTCTTACATGGGGATTTAGAATAAGATAGCTACATGAAGAAACCAAAAGGTTTTGTAGTAAAGGGTTGAGAATTAACTCGTATGAAAGTCAAAAAGCCCTATATATAGGTTTAAGCAATCACCAAGGGTGTGGTTTCAAAATTTTGATACATATATAAAAGAACTTGGCTTCACAAAGAGCAAAATGGATCACTACGTGTATTATAAATTAGTTAGTTATCATGTTATTTATTCGGTCTTGTCTATGGCTGATATGTTGTTGATTGGAAATAGCATATAAAGTATCCAAGATGTGAAGACCCAATTTTCCTCTAAGTACGACCTTAAGGACTTTGGTGCTACAAACATTATTTTGGGCATGTAAGCTAAATGAGATTGGCCAAGGAGGAATCTCTAATTAAATTAATAGTATGTTGAGACAATATTGCAGAAGTTTAATATGTAAGATAGTAAACTGGTGAAGGTTCTTATTCTTGTAGTTGTAAAGTTACCTACAGAACAGTTTCCAAAACACGGGTAGAGGAATATGACATGTTTCATGTTCCATATGTGTGTGTTGTTGGTAGTTTGACGTATGCAGTGGTTTGTATTAGACCAAAAATTGCACATGTAATTGGATTATTAAGCAAGCTTATGTCAAAAATAGTGAAGGAGCATTAGACAACAGTAAAGTAGGTTTTAGGTATTTGCATGGCACTAATGATTATGGTTTTTGCTACCAAGGAAGACCATGATTAATGGCTTTGGTGATGAATAATGGCTTGGAGATATAAACCAGAGAAGATCTACAAGTGGGTATGTGTTTAAACTATTTGGAGGAGCAATTAGTTGTATGAGCAAGAGATAGTTTGTAGTAGCACTTCCAACTACAAAATCTAAATACATAAAAACCACTCATGCAAGCAAGGAAACAATTTTGTTACAGATGTTTTGTTTAGGTGTGGGGTTGGTACAATGAGCTATAAGGATGAACTATGACATCCAAAGTGAATTTTTCTTGGCAAAGAACTATGTTTATCATTCAAAGACAAAGCATATTAATTTTCATTATCACTGTGTGAGTAATGTGGTTGAAGATAGAAATGTGTTGTTGTTGGTAGATGCATTAAAAAAATATGTGAGCATGAATAGTTCCACACATTGTCACATTGAACTAGGCATAGCAGAGGGGTCGTTGTGGGGGGGAAAGGGTGTGGGGGGTAGCTCCCCTTTTCAAGGGGTTTACAAAGGGGTGGTAGCCCCCATGCATGGGGTTCAGGGTAGCGACCCATTTTTTTTGTTTTGGGAGGACCCACTCATGGTGGTATGGACCAACCCATGGTTTTGTTCCTAGTTTTATAGATGATAGTTTTTCCCATGGTATTTTGTAGATCTAATCAAGGGAACTATGGCTATGTTATAATAAAGGATTAGTGGATCAAGGGTTTATGAATTCCTTGGAATACACATAATGTATTCTAAAATTAATAGGAATATAATTAAAATCAATCTGGTTTTCCCATTTTCATGTTCCACGAAAAAAATATATATGTATATTTTATGTTCTTGCCATTGTATATTTATTGTTTTTTTAAGAATTATTTTGTGGGTAATTTTTGTACAGGGTTATAACATACACTTTAGAGGGGGCTACTAAGAAACATAAAAAACAATAGGATGAGTTTTTATAGGCATACAGGGATGTGTTTCGGGAGCCTAAAGGGATATTGCCAAAAAGGAAGTGGAGTATCAAATCCAACTATTGTTGGACTTCCCATTACCAAACATTGGGTTGTATAGGAAGTTTGTTATAGAAGCATGCAAGATGAAGAAATTCTTGCAACAAATACTATAAAAATGTGTCATTTGACCAATTATATCACCATGTGGTTCTCTCGTCATCATTGTGCCAAAGAAGGACGAGGACTTGACCAATGTGTATAGATTACACAGTGTTGAAAAACATTATGCTTAAGAACATATACCCCATGCCCAAAATAGACGATATACTCTATTAGTTGTAGAAAGAAATACTCTACACTAAGCTAGACTAAAAATTCCAGATATCATAAGGTTTGAGTCAAAAAAGAAGATACTTGGAAGACCTTTCAAAACTAGAAAAGCTTTGTATGAGTTACTAGTCATGCCATTTTGCGTATGCAATGCACCAACTAGATTTATAAGGTTATTAATGATGTATATTCCCTTTCATAGATTCATTTGTTATTTTATGTTTCGATGATATACTAGTATACAATGTTATGTGGGAGGAGTTCATCTCACATTTGACACAGGTGCTAGAGACATTAAAGAAGCACCAAATGTTAACAAATATCAAGAAGTGTGAGTTTGCATAGTAGTATTTGGTGTATCTGGATATAGAATAGCTAGAGGAGAGTTGAAGATAGATCCTACCAAGGTGGATTCCATCATGAAATGACTAGTTCCTAATAATGTGTCTGAGCTTAAGATTTTTGTTTGGGTGGAACAGTACCTAAGGAAATACATAGCCTCATTTTTAATAGTAGTAACACCACTCCATGTCATATGAACAAATGCAAAGAGCTCCCAGTGGGTAAAGGGTTATCAAAGGGACTTTAAAGAGGAATATAAGTTAAGCACTAATTTTGGTATTACCAAACTTGCAACAACCCTTCAAACTAGAGAAAAATGTGAGTAGGTATGCTATGGTAACATTTTTGAGGTAGGGAGGAAGCATGTTATTATTCTTAAATATTCCATTGGTTTTTTCTTAACTACCGTACCTACAACAAGGAGCTTTTTGCCCTAGTGAAAGTTGTGAAAACTGGAAGCACTATCTAATGGGAAATGAGATAGTAATCCACATAAATCGTCAGCCACTACAGTACCTGCATGCCAAAGTAAGCTGCAATAAGCCATGCATTATAAGTGGATGGGGTTTGTATGACATTTTCATTTAGTAATCAAATACAAGGGGAACAAAAACAAGTTATATGATATGCTTTCAAAGCCACCCACATCAGGGATTACTTTATAATTGAAAAACATGCCCATTCATAATGAGTGCATTGAATAATTTGATTTAAAATTATGGATTAATACCTCCAAAACCCTGCATATCTCAGTCAAGCTTCCTGATAATAATATATATCTATATATATATATATATATATATATATATATATATATCATTTGACAACATGCCCATCCATAATGAGTACGCTTTATAAGCCAATTTAGAACTATGGATTTTTATCTCTAACACCCAATTATATCAACCACACTTTAATGCCATGTTGAAAATTATATATGTAGGTTTTAACCCTGTAAACAAATTCTTAAAATAGAAAATATATAATGGCATGAACATAAAACAAATACACAAATATTTTCCCCTAGATCCCAAAACCAAGACTACCAGATTAAGTTTATCTTATATTCCTTTCAATGTTACCATACATATATATACATGTCAAAGAATTTATAAACCCTAATCCATTAACCCTTTATTAGAACATAGTCGTAGTTCCCTTAACCGGATATACAAAATACAATGGACAGAAAACCACCATGTGCAAAACCCATCCAAAAAACCATAGGTAAGTCTGCCCAGGGGTCCGTTGCCCCCCATCCCTCCCTATTGTGCCCGACGCAATGAACAGGGGGGATGTCGCTCCCCCCACTCCCCCCTGTGACCCCTATGAGCGTGTGACTTGTCATGGAAAGAATATAACACACCCAACATTCTCCCACTTGTTGTTTTATTTTCCACACAGGGGGTCAGAGGATAGATTAGTCATTGGTCCACCCCTGCAACCCCTATTGTTTCTCTACACCAAGAAAAATTCTCAGTTCTCACAGACTTTGTCAATCCATCTGCAACATTCTTCAAAGTGTCCACCTTTACCAAAAACACATTTTTGTCCTCAACCATATCCCTCACAATGTGATACTGAACATAATGTGTTTTGTCTTTGAATGATAAGTAGGGTTCTTTGCCAAGAAAATTATACTTTGGTTTTCATAGTCTTTCCTTATAGCTTTTTGTACTAACCCCATACTTGAACTCAATATCTACAACCAAACTGCTTCCTTTATTTAATGAATGGTTGTCATGTGTTATGCCTCTATAGTTGAAAGTGCCACTACAGACTGTCTCTTGCTCATCCAACTAAACGCTCCTCCAAATAGGTTAAACACATACCCACTTGCAGATCTTCCCTTATCCAAATCTCCAACCCAGACTGCATCAACAAAGCCACAGATGTCAAAAAATCTATCCAATCATGATATTCCTTGGTAGCACAGACCATAATCACTAGTGCCACATGAATACTTGAAAACCTAATTCATTGTTGTCCAATGCCCCTTCCTTGGTTTTGACATAAACCTGCTCAATACTCCCACTTCATGTGCAATTTCCAGTATAATACAAACCATTGCATACATTGGACTACCAATTACACTCACATATGAAACACGGGACATATCCTCTTCCTCTTGTTGTGTCTTGGGACATTGTTCAACAAATAATTTTACACCTACATGAATAGGAACCTTCAACAGTTTACTATCCTACATATTAAGCCTTTGCAATATTGTCTCAACATACTTCCTCTGGATTAACCAGAGCTTCCTCTTTTCCCAATCTCATTTAATTTCCATGCCCAAAGTATAGTTTGCAGTACCGAGATCCTTCATATTGAATTTGGAGGACAATTGGGTCTTCAAATCATGGATAATTTCTTTGTCATTTCCCATAAGCAACATATCATCCACATACAAGACCAAATAAATAACACAGTCACCAGTTAATTTAAAATACACATAGTGATCCATTTTGCTTCTGGTGAAGCCAAGTCCCCGTATATATGTATCAAATTTATGATACCATATCCTTGGTGACAATTTTAACCCATACAGAGAATTTTTTAACCTACATACCAGTTCTTTCTTACCCTTCACAGCAAAGCCTTCAAGTTGCTTCATGTAGATCTCTTCTTCTAGATCCTCATGAAGAAATGTTGTCTTTACATCCATTTGTTCTACCTCAAAATCATAATTAGCAACAACAGATAAAAGTAATTTAATAGAAGCTAACTTGTCAACAAGAGAAACAAATATCACCAAAATCAATTCCCGACACTTGGGAATAACCCTTTTCTACCAACTGAACTTTTTATTTCTCCACCTTGCCTTTTGCATTCTTCTTTTTCTTAAACACCCATTTTCTTCCAATGGGTTTCCTTCTAGCCAAAAAATCCAGCAAATCTCAAGCCTCATTTTTGTCCAAAGATGTCATTTCATCAACCATGGCCTCTTTCTAGAGTTTGACATCCTCTGAATATACTACCTCCCTAACAGTTTTGGGATCATCATCAGTAATAGATAAAGCAAAATTTGAACAAAAAAACTGAGAGACTATACTCTTTTGGATGCCTTCTCTTTTGAATTGGCGCTTCCTCTTCTCATTCTTGTTTTGTTGTAGTGTAATTCTTCCTCCTTTAGCTCAAACTATATCTTCTCAGGTTCCTTTGGTAGGACTTCATGTTTAATAACATATTTAACCTCTATAAAAACCACATATCATTTGTACACAACCTTCCTTGTTTATGGGTTCCAAATATTATAACCTTTTAAACCATCATTGTCAGCTCAATTTATTATGTAAATTAAGACATGTATTTTACTATCAATCCCGGTTGGTAAACTTAGAAGTAAACCACAATTTATGGACTTTTGGATTAAAACTAATATAGAAAGTAGTTATGAAAATAGAAGTGCATATTACAAATATAAATCATTCTAAGAATGGAAATACATATTATAAACTACTTCTCACAACTGAAGCAAAAACTATCTAAGTCGATTCCATGAAAGCATACATTATTGGTCAATAAAATTTAGGCTATCTTAGAAAAACAAGGAAGAGGCTCTCTCAAAGAGACCTGGTTGTCCTCCCTCAACAATTCTATAACAACAATTCCAATATCTAAGTAAGTAAGAAATAATTTAATGAAAGAACGAAAACTTAGTCTAAGAAAACTTGAAAGAAGTGAATCTCGTACAGTCTTAGTTTTAGCTTACGGAAAAGAGGCTCCCTCAAGGAGACCTTGTTGTCTTTCCACATTCAAGCTAATCACTAAAAGAAGCAATATTCACTTAACACATTTCATAAAATAAATTCACATTAAATATATTTACAAATATTTACATAAAATGAATATAATGAACATGGAAAATCAAACTAGCATATGCACAAATATAAACATGATACAACAAAGTGTACTTAGCTTAGATGGGGACCCTCCAACCTTGGTGGTACACTAATAAATACTCCGCTACAAAAACTCATTCACTCCATCAAACACAAGGAAATCATGAAGAAAAAGTTTTGTCTTCAGTTATCTCAAAAATAATAATAAGTTTGTCTGCATACTTCTAACTATGAATGCCTCTTCTTAAATAGGCAAAATGATAACCAAATAAACTAAAAAGTCTGAAACAACCATCATTAATGTTATCCCACTTCATCAGGTTGAAGTCATCTATTAGTTACAAAAAATCTAGAAAAATTCCCAAAAATCCTAAAACTGCGCCTTTTTAATAGGGATTTCTAGGTGACAAGTCATGTTTGACCATCTTTGAACGGGCTTGTATTTTCTCATTTTGACCGACCCAATAGCTTTAAATCCATCCTTGGTTCCTAAGCTTTCCAAATATGTATCCATCTCAATCCCAAGTATCTTGCATATATCACTTTAAAGGAGCTATTACGGGAATTTTTAGTTCTGTCTAAAAATTTTATTAAAACCAAATTTTTACAAAAATATCTAAAAATTGAAAAACATAATTTATTTACCTGAATATGCATAATAATGTCAAAATGAGGCAGGAGCATTTGAAAACGAGGGAGGGATCTGATGGGGAGAAAGACTGCAGGCCTTAGCGAACGGTCGCGGGAGCAAAGCCTGCGGCCGGAAGGGCCAAGGGCTTAAGGCGAACCGGGAAGACTTGGAGCGCGAGGAAGCAGGGGTCGTCAGCGGGCAGATCGGAAGGCGACCCAGGGCACCGGGCAAAGACACCTGTCTGGAACGGAAATTTGGGAATGGTGCAAGGACGGTCAAGAAAGGAGACCGGGAACAGCTGAGGTATCAGAGACCTATTCCACAGGAACCCCTCTAGCTTGTTTTCTGGGCGACCAAACTGTTGGAATCACTGCCTAATCCAAGGCATCTACCCACAGCTGAACGCATTTTGCCTGTGCTCAAAGATTAAGAGGGTAATTAGGAAATTTTAAACATGGTAATCCCTGGCGAATCCGTTGAGCTGGACCCTGAACCGGAAGACATTTTGTCGGTTTGGGGCAAGGAACTATCGACACAAAACCTAGAACTTTTCTTCAGAGATAGTAGTTTTCATAGGTCTATGAAGGAGAGTCCATATCTGAAGGTCCTGGGGTTCAATGTATCGACGCCCAGCGGTTCGAAGGAAAGCCTAAGGTTGGATTCGCGGAGGATCCAGGAGGACCAGGCATACCTGAACTTCCATAAACAAAATCCACTGAAGGAGGAGAACCCTCAACCCGAAGATCTCTTAGCATCTCAAGTAAGTAATTCAAACGCCCTTACTCTTGCTCAGTATTGTTCTGGAGGTCTCGAAGATGTTGTCTACAGACAGAGCTCCAAAAACTGGCCATGGAAAAGCCCAAGCACCGGGCTAAAAGTGGATCTTGGGAAGGTTAAGGAAAGTAGTCTTCAGGCCATATCAAGAACCTCATTAGCAAGGGCTGGGGCAAACCCTCGTGCAAATCCGGAGGTAGAGGGAAGTAAGGCGAAGAAGGATGGAAGGAAGGAAGATTCGAGTGGTATTGCAGTATGGCAGCTGGAGGAGGAAGGGCTTAAGGAAGGGGCAGGCGAAGGCGTAGGAACCAGGAAGTCAGGGGGAGCCAGAGAGAATGTGATAACCCTAGATTCGGAGTTGGTTGGAAAGAAGGTCCCGTCACAGCAAACAGAAGAATCTAGGGGGGTGGATGCTGTGAAAGAAAGAGAAGAGATCCTAGGGGACAAAAAGACCGGGGAAAAGCGAAAGAAATAGAAAGTAGTTAAGCAAATTCCAGAAGCAAATATGATCCTAGGAGTGGACGTTCAGATTGAGGAAGCAATGGAGGTGGCTGAAAACACCGTGGTTGGATGAGAAGAGGGAAAAAAATTCGGCGCAATTTATTCAGAACTGCGCTGAACAGCAATGGAAAAATAATTTGGGGAATTCCTTTAAAGCCTTGGTGCTAGCGAAATGATGTTTCATGATCCAATTTGATAAAGGATATGGTGGATTGGGTACTGCCGCGAAATTGGGCTTTTGGAAAATGGCATGTGCTTTTTAGATGCTGGACCCCCCTATTCGACACTCAGCGAGAGAAGGTAGACACATTTCCAGTTTGGGTGCGGGCTCCAGGGTTGCCATCCTTTCTATGGGTGGATTCAGTCTTTAGATCGATAGGCAACACGCTGAGAACATTCCTGGAGGCGAACATGTCGTTTGTAGAGACTAGAAACAAAGCAATGGCCAGGATACTGGTAATGCTCAAACCAGGGGGAGGCCTTCCGAGGAACATGAAAATCCATTATAAAGATCTAGTCTTTGATCAGCTTTTGGATTACGAGCACCTGCCTTTTAGGTGCCATGGCTGTCATGAGCATGGCCATCTGGAAAGGGACTGCCCCACGGGATATCGTCGCAGAAGGAGATAGAGGAAAAATGACAAAGAAAAGCAAACAAAAGGTGATGAGATTGTCCCCAGGACAGAAGGGAATCAAGTGGAGAATATCAAAGAGCTGGATCGGATAGGGGAAAAAAGGGATACGGAGCAGATATTGTTTATTAGCCAGAAATCTGAAGAAGTCCCCCTCACGGATCCGATTAAGGAAGATCGGGAAGCTACAAAAGAATCTCAGGAAGGTTCGAAGGGTACGCATCTGGTCTCTAACTCTCCTTCTGTACTTTCTCCAATCAAAGAAAATGAAATATGCATTATATCAAATCCGCATAATCATACATTTATAGACCAAGAAGGGGTTGAATCCATAAGTGCATCTATACCCAAAATCGATCTGAACTGTGATGGGCATTCAAAATCATCCAGCAAATTTGAATCCAAAAACCCTGTTCCAAAATCTAAATGTCACTATAATCTTCGCTCCCTTGATAAAAGACCAGAGGCTATAGAACCTATCGGAGGCATAGGTATGGAGATTCCCCAGACCTCTAGGAAGAATGCAAGGGGGTGGAAGTCATCTTTATCAAAAGCACAAGTAAAGGAAAAATATGATATGGAGGATGGGAAACAGATGTCAATAACCGGGGTGCTTAGAGCGGCGAAACCCTGTGAGGGGGGTTCAAAATGATCTGTCTCTCATGGAACTGTAGGGGTTTAGCCAGTAAACCCAAAAAACTGGCTTTGAAGGAGTTGATGCAGCGATACAACCCTGACTTCCTCATGCTGCAAGAAACTCTAGGATCGAGTTCATAAGTAGTGAAATCCTTATGTTCCTTGTTCCCGGGATGGCAGTTTCAAGCTTTGGATTCTCATGGTCATTCAGGAGGAGTGGATCTAGGTTTCAGAGAAGGAAATTGAAGCTGTTAAACTCATGGGGTTTTCCACATGGTTTGGGGATGGAGGTTTTATCACCAGATCTCGATGGCCCTCTGTCCATCTTAAACATATATGGTCCCTGTTAGGAGAGGATTTCTTTCTGGAATCGCCTCCTGGCTAAATCCCTGCTGAAGAATCAAAACCTGGTAGTAGGGGGAGATCTGAACTTCTCCATTGGGAGTGCGGAAGCCTGGGGCCCCTCAGTTAGAGAAGATCCCTTATCGGATTTCTTTCAAAACTCCCTTTCCTCGCATAAGTTGATTGATGCAAACCTGCTAAAACTAAAGCCTACTTGGAGGAATCGGAGGACTGGGGAAGCCCAGGTTGCCAAAAGGCTGGATAGATTTCTTTTAAGTGAGGATCTTGCTTCCAGAATCCCGATGTTTAGACAGTGGATAGGTGAGGGTGGAAACTCGGATCACTTCCCTATCCTTCTCGAATTATCCAAGCCCCCAATAAAGCTTGTAGCTCCTTTTAAATTCAACGTCGCTTGGATGCAGGAGGAATCCTTCAGGAAGCTCTTCAATGAAACTTGGAAACATCCAAACAGGGAAGCGATGGAAGATAAGAGCTTCTTGTTCATGGAAAATCTGAAAAGAATGAAGAAGGCCACATTAGAATGGGAAAAAAAAAAGCAGGAACAAAACGAAGTTTTAATCAATATCGATAGGGAGCTTGGGGACCTAGAAACTCCTAACTCAATCGAATATGAATCTCAGGAAGCGAAGGACAGGATCCTGATGTTAGAAAAACGGAGAAGCAAAATACTATTGGACAGAGAAGAAGAATGGAGGTAGAAAAGCAAGGCGACATGGCTGCTGGCTGGAGATGAAAATACAAAATTCTTTCACAACTTTACGAAAGGCAGAAGGACAATGAATACTATCTGGAAATTAAAAGACGAAGAAGGAAGAGAGGCAAATACTTTTGAATCGCTCTCAATCATGGGGAGGAACCATTTTCAAAGACTCTTTTCAGAACAGAGAGAGCCTACTCTAGCGGAGGTTATCAGAATAGCTCAAAGCTTTCCCCAAGATGTGGAGGAGGAAGAAGCAAAAAGCTTACAAGGGGAAGTTAGTGCGGAGGAAGTGGAGAATGTAATAAAATCCATGGCAAAAGACAAAATCCCTAGACTTGACGGGTGGCCAATAGATTTTTTTCAACAGTTCTCTGAACAAATAAGCTCTGAAATTACGGATGTGGTGGAGGAATCCAGAAGGAAAGGTCTGTTATATGCACCATTCAACGCTACATTTATTGCTCTCATACCCAAAACACATGACCCTGAGTCCTTTGAAGATTTCAAACCCATTTCATTATGCAAAAGTGTGTATAAGATCATAGCAAAAACAATAGAAGCTCGGTTAAAACCAATCCTATCCAGATGTATCTCAAGTGAACATTTTGGGTTTCTGGACAGTCACCAAATCCACGAAGCTATTGGAGTGGCCCAGGAGACAATCCATAGTGTAACGCTGATGCAAAAGAAAGGAGCAGTGGTAAAAATTGATCTGTCAAAAGCATATGACAGAATCAGCTGGACCTACATCAGGATGTTGTTAACCCACTTGGGATTCAAAATCAATTTTATCAATTGGGTTATGGGATGTATCACCAGTGTCAGCTTCGCGGTGCTCATCAACGGGGCAGCTTCTCCATTCTTCAAAGGGCAAAGGGGCCTTAGGGAAGGTTGCCCTTTGTCCCCTTTGTTGTTTCTTCTTGTGGCAGAGGGACTAAGTCAGTTATTGTTAAAAGCCAAGAGAGAAGGATCAATAAAAGGTCTGGAGGTGGCAGTCAATCTTTTTATTACTCATCTCCTGTTTGTAGACGATATACTACTTTTTTTAATGGAAGTCTGACTGAGTTCAAAAAGATAAAGGAGATCCTTGAGTTGTTTATGAAAGCAACAGGAATGCAAGTAAATTAAAGGACGTCTCATCTCATAACTGAAGGCATAAATAGGCAGGAGATAAGCCAGCTATCGGCTATCCTTCCTTTAGAGACATCAAAGCTTGGGGACCCCTTCAAATACCTGGGGTTTTGGTTGAAGCCAGATAATTACAGAAAGGAGGATTGGTCCTGGTTAGTAGCAAAGATTGAAGCTAGGATTTCACATTGGAGTTTCAGATGGCTTTCCAGAGCAGGAAGACTAACTTTAATAAAATCAGTCCTTCTGGGAACACCTGTATTCTGGGCCACTCTGTCATGGGTACCCAGAGGAATTCTGGAAAAAATAAGAAGAATTTGCAGCAGATTTTTATGGGCAGGATCAAAGGAGGAGTCTATGTTACCTTGGATCGCTTGGGATAAGGTGGCAAGACCAAAAGAATGGGGAGGATGGGGAATTAAAGATATGATTTCTTTTACAGCCTCCCCGGCAGCAAAATCAGGGTGGAGAATTATTAAACTAGAAAATCTTTGGACAAAAATAGTAAAGAGAAAATATATTGATCCTTCCCCACTGGAAGACTAGATTAGGAACCCCGAAAAAAAAGGTGGGAAAGTGTCAACTATATGGAAAGCGACCATCGATGCCTTTAAAATTATTGAAAAAGGTCTGTCCTGGCAGATTGGAAGTGGTGAAAATATTCGAATTGGAAGGGACCCTTGGGTGGGCTACAACAAGAATTATGCTCTATCCCCTAGTCTGATAAGACACCTTGCCTCCAAAGGCTTCTGGTATTTAAACCGAGTGGAGAAAGTAGGATACTCATCCATATGGGGTCAAGCATGGAAGACAGGAGAAGAATTGGATATTCACCCTCGCTGGTGGAATGAGTGGGAGATCTTCAAGCAAGAACTTTCCAGATCAAATGTAAGATTCAAGGACATACCTAATCAGCTGATATGGGCTTATGCTGACTCTGGAAGTTATTCTCCAAAATTTGGATATAAGTTTCTCATGTCCAAAAAATGCTGGGAAGACCCATATTGGTGGGCGAAATCGATATGGAAGCTTAAGTGTCCAACCAAAGAAAAATTGTTTTTCTGGTGTATCCTGAAAAGGAAAGTCCCAACATGGGACACTCTCCAAGCCAGATTTAAACAAGGACTGGGAAGGTGCCCTCTATGCAAAAATGACTCAGAAACTATGGATCATTTGTTCATTGGTTGTCCCATAGTCAAAAAAGTATGGTCGGAGGTGGCCAAGTATACGTAATTGTCTATTTCATGGGAAGGGTCTCCTTTTGCTGAAGTTTGGAAAAAATGGTGGAACCAAATCTTAGTAAGGAAATTAAGAAATCTGCCTCCAATCATTTGCTGGGGCATTTGGATTGCTAGAAATAGAAATATCTTTCAGGAGAAAGAAACATAGGCATAATTAATTGTTGTAAAATGTTTATCCATATATACAAATATCCCGGAACCAGAGGAAGAGAAGGAACCCTGGAAGGTGGAAGAGGAACAAATTAAGGAAGGAGTGCCCTAGGCTTACTTTGATGGAGCCTCCCAGAATAATAAAGCTGGCGCAGGCATGGTTATCCATTTAAGCAATAGCCACACTCTAAAAGCTTCCATAGGATTGGGAAATGGATCGAATAACTCTGTAGAACTATCTGCCCTCAAGCTTCTTTTATGTTGGCTGATTCACGAAAACACCCTCACAGTTCAGATTTTTGGGGACTCTTTAAATGTTATCTAATGGATAAATGGTCTTAGCAGCTATCATAATTATGTTTTGCAGCCTCTCCTAGAAGAAATTTAGCATCTGAAATTATCTTTTAATTCTTTTTCCATTCATCATATATACAGGGAACGAAATTATATGGCAGACAAACTTTCTAAAGACGGTATTGAACAAGTTCTGGGCAACTGGAGAATAGTTGAAGAAAATAACGGGGAGAACCATGTTTCGGACCAGCCTCCATATGCTCAAAACACATAACAAAAAACATGGCAGATCAGCAAACTTTATTTTGTTTTTATGGTTTTTGTTGAACATAGCTGAAATAGGAACATGTATTAGGCTTTAGTTGCGATGTATATGTATCTTTTTTGTATATGGGTGTTTTTTCCATGACAAAGGAAGCCCGGAAAAAGAAAAAAGGATAGACTCCAAATATCAGAAAGAACCATGACAGTTATTTTTTGGGAGCTAGTCTCTTCCCACGAAGAGGAAAAGCTCAGATTTTGAACAATATTATGCAGGCCCACATAGTTATAACAGCAATAGAAGCTGTAGAATGTATATGCAACTTTTTATAATTATAAAAAGTTCGTTTTTTTCATGGAAAAAAAATGTCAAAATGAGGCATATATGGATTATATAAAGTGGAATATGATGGAATTTAAGTGGATTTTTAATAAGAAAAAATGGTAAAAATTGAGGACCAACATCTCCCCTTTGCTGATCTCCAAGCATGTCCTCATGCTTGTTTTCTTCTCTTGGATCTTTTGAGTGCTAATGTACCTACTGTCCCTGATCATGAAGCCTCTTGTTGTGCTGCCTATAGAAGACAATCAATACCCTCACATGTCCCTTCTTTGTAGATAATATCCATCACCTTTTGTCTCTAATACTTGTATTCCCATTTGTTCTTTTCATTGAGCCATCTGTAGGCTTGTTTAGAAATAAAAATGTTCTATGTTTCAAGCTTGTTAATTTTCTTGTTCAATTTTTAATTTTCTTTGATGAGAGATTTGTTTTTTGTTTATACATCTGTTTTCTTTCTTCAAATGCCTTTCCAAAATCTTATTGACTTCCAACTCCCTTGTCAATTCTTCTATCTTCATAAGATTTTCTTCTTGTTGTAGTTAATTTTCTTCTCTTACAGTTTCCTTGGCAAATGAATGTGATGATGTATCTCCTATCCATGCATGTTCAAAGTAAAAGTCCTTTTCCAAAGCCTCTTCTTGAATTTCCCTTTCCATCCTTTGTAATATCTCATTAACTTCCTTTTATACTGTTGGAGGTGCAACAATCTCTACCTCTGGGTCTTTTTCTTTCTCTCCTCGCTCTTCTTGGGTTTTATTCCTAGGCCTTCTAGGAAAAGATATGAAAGATCTTTATTTTTCAACCATACCACTATCATGTTTCTTTTTGGATTAGGTCCTAGGATACATAGGAGAGTTCATTATGCTTCTAGTAACATGCATTTGTTCAAATTTATCTTCTGTTGTTTTCTCTTCCATATGATATTGAACCAATAATTCTCCCCAAATCATTCCCTTACTTCTCACCTGATGTTCTACAATTATTTTGATCAACCCCTGATGATAAACACGTGTTTCTTTCACTTCAATTTTATTCTTGACACTCTCTATCATTTTAGTCAAGATTTTAGGGAAGAAATAGGATAGATTAATTTTGGATTATCCCTTTATGTGTTGCAGTAGCCTAATGTGGTAGAGATAAACTAGGTTATGCCTATTGTCACAAGTGAAGTACCTTTGAAGAATTAAAATTAGTTCATACCAAGGTTCCCTGAAGCAGTCCCTTTGAATGCCTTTTGATCTATCAAAATATCATTTTCTCTACTTTTCTAAAAAGAATGTCCATCCTTTCTCTTTTAAGTGTAAGCCCTTATGATATTCTTCTCCTGTTAAGGGAAGATCTAAAGCTTGGGAAATGAATTCTGGGTTTAATGGTATGGAGAGGTCACCTACTTTTGTTTGTCCTAATTCATAATGATCTATGAATTCTTGAGTAATCTTCTTATTATGCCCATTACACTTTTGAAGAAATCCTATCAATCCTGCCTAATACAGTCTTTCTATGCTTTATTTCCCCCAATTCTCTATCTTGAATTCATTTAGCTCAGTTCTGGTTGCCATATGTTCTGTGTACCAATTAATGTATGTTATGTGTACTAATTAATGTACCATTGGACAGTTAACATCTTCATCATAAACAAAATTACATATATAGATATATCTTTGCTTCCTTATTCATACAATTTTGGTTTATGGATCATAGCAAATAGACCTACCTGAACTTTGGAGTTCCTTGAAAAAATTAAATGACTCCCTTGCTTGAATCTCTCTCAATTCCCTATTCTGCTTCCAAAAACAAGTCCATTGTTCTTTTTAAAAAATGGCTCACTGTGTAAAGAGATGTCAAAAATATCATAACAATGCTTGTCTTCTTTTAAACTTCGTGCTCCAATCTCTAATTTCCGAAGTTTTGTTATGAAAATACCCTCTCTGTTTTTTTAAATTTTCACAATGCATATAAGAATGGAACAAATTTATTCACTGTATATATGAAAAATAGAGAAAAAGAATGCTCACTGTGTGTAAGAAAATTTTCTCTCTGTATATATGAAATCTCACTCACTCTATATATGAAAATTTTACCATATATATATGAAAATTTTTCTCACTATGTGTAGGAAAATTTTCACTGTGTATATAAAAGTGAGACTCTGTTTTCATATGAAACCATATATGAAGAAATTCGTAACTCAATCGCGATTACCTGATCTGGTAACAATATCGTAGATATCTCTGAGTTAATGACTTGTGTTCCTAAGTTTAACAATCCTATTTTGATTAGGAATCTTCTCCAACGTCTCTGAGGATTTTCGCATTATATAGATGGCAACATTGGTATTAATAGTGGCAAGATTTTGATTCCATCACTGAAGTTTGACTCCTTATAACATGGCACATTTAAATCACTAACTCCAGCCTATCTATCCTTGAAATTCATTCAACTACTGATGAAAATACGGAAATGATTTCTTACCTTGTTTCTCTCCGGAATTCTTGGAGTTTGTTGGGCACTAGGTCAGGTTGGCATAAGGAAATCTTGGCCTTCGATCTCTGCATTAACATCAATGTTCCTCTTCTTATTTCTCCATATCTCCCTTGGTTATTTATTATGCTTATTTCTCCACGGCCTCTCTATTTCACTGGCTACTTATTTCTCCACGGCCTACGCAATTCTCCCTTTAGTTTTTTCATTTTTTTCTCATAACTCTTCTTTCTCATGTGGTTGTCATATGCGTACATATGAATACACAGGGCTTTCCTGAGCTTGATTCTAGCTATGATGGTGGAAGAAAGACTCAACACTGATCTGGGTTTACATTTTAATGGTGGAAAATAACATTACTGAATTTTTTTAATGTTTTTTGACCATTTTTACTTCAACTCACCTTCTGACCTGCATACCTATAGCTTCCCATGTGTCCTTATTATGACTTTGTTTTTCTGCCTTGTGTATAGTCCGATGTATGTGCTTGTCTAATTACCATAAGCCATGTTCTATGTCACTTATTCTTCGCTCATTACTCCCTTGATTTTGTAGCATGCTCACCTTTTGGTTTGTATGTGCTATGATTTCATATTTTTGCTTACATTGCATTCCTTTAGTTTTGCCTTTTCAACATTAGTTTTTGTCATTCATATATTTATTTCCCAATTCATTTTTGAAATGACCATTTGATAGGTCATTTCAAATTCAAATTTATTCATAATGACACTAACTCCTCATGATTTTGTGGGAAATTATAATTTCTTATGGCAAAAATATTGAGTCCATAATTTTTTTATCAAAAATGCTTATAAAGTAATGGTAGGGGTTAATATAAGATTATGAAAATTTTAATTTAGAATGTATGGTAAGGTAATAGGATTATGATATAAATAGGATTATGGTGAGGTTAAAATGAAGTTAATGGAATATAGGTAAGATAAATATAGGATGATGAATGTAGGTAGGTAGAATGATAAATGTAATAGGATGCATATCCAAGTTAAATTAGTTCTAACAATTCTAGAATTTTTTTTAAAAATCAAAGGTTTTAAGAATACACCTTTTAGTTATAGTACTTCTTATTTCGTGTAATATCTCAATGTTCGTTGATGATGATAATCCTTCAAAGATAGATGTAGATAGAATGTAGGCACTTGTATTTGCTTTTGTAATCTCTTTAATGTTGTTGCATGTTTTTGCATTTGATATTGATTCAGGTCCCTTCTAATGAATTTTCATGTTGTTCAGGTCTCTTCTGTTATGATCTTTTGAATAATGTTTCAGCTCCCTTTGACATTGGTTTGATGCAGGTTCATTTTGTATACTTTAATGATGAGGTCCCTTGTAATGCTAGTTGATGATGTTTTATTTCATGTCATTTTTGACAAAAAACAGCTTGATATCAAAGCATAGCATGGTTTTTTGATTTATTGTGAATCTTCCCCCCTTGATTAGCTTCATACTTGTCCTCGAGTTTGTTAAGTTTTGGAGAGTGATCCTATAAAAACACAAATGGAAATAAAAACATGAAAAATAATTCATATTGGCCAAACATGTTGGTTTTCCGATATGAATTCAAGTTTGTGTTGTTCCAATTTGCTGAGTTTTCACAACCAAACTCTTTTATTAATTTTTAGCTTTTGTTTTTTTATTCTTTTGGAGGTAGGGAAGGCATATCTATTCTTTTCCAATACTTTCATATCATTGTCCTCTGAAACTGTTTTCAAAAAATCTTGTTTGTTTATAGGTTTATGATAAACTTTTAATTTATGGCCATTAACCAGAGAAGAATTTGTTGCTTCATCTATTGTATTTATCCTTACTGCTCCATTGTCAAAGATCTATTCTATCTCATATGGCCTTAGTCAATGAGTTGTAAATTTTGCCTTGAAATCTTTGAACTTAGAATCAAAAAGTAGTGTCCAATCTTCTTTGTCAAATGTTTTGTTTTTAACAAGTTTATCATGCCATTTTTTCCTCTGTTGTTGAAATAAAAATGTATGTTCCATAGCTTGTTTTCTGATCTCATCTGATTCATTGAATTGCATGATCCTTTGTTGTTTTGCTTTTGTCAGGTATAGTCTCAATTATGCTGCAAGTTTATATCTAGGAATCTCAAATTCAATTGACAACAAGACTTTTTTTCCATAAACAAGTTGATATGGGCTAAATCTAGTAGTGTTTTTCCATGTTATCCTATAAGCCCGTAGTGCTTCATTCAGCTTTTCTGACCAGACTTTTTTATGAATGTTCATTGTCTTTGTCATAATGTTCTCAAGTAGATTGTTCGTTGATTCAACTTGTCCATTTTCATGTCGGCGGTATGGAGTTGATTTTCTATGCTTAATCTTGTATTTCTCTACCAAGTCTCGAACAAGTTTGGAGGTTAACTATGTACCTTGATCTGTGATAATCTTCCTTTGAACTCCATATCTTGCAAATATTTCATGATAAATAAAAGTAACCACTGTAGTTTCTGTTGATGTGCTCAATGATTTTTCCTCTACCCATTTTGTTACATAATCATTACATACTAGGATGTACTTCTTACCATTTTATGGTGAGATGATCGATCCCACAAAGTCAATAGCTCATTGTTCAAATGGCTCTATCAGTACTTGTAGCTTTAATGGCATTTCATATGAAACTACAGGTCTACCTATTCTTTGGCAGTTATCACATCTTTTAACATAAGTCTTTGAATCATTGAATAGCGATGCCCAATATTATCCTTGATTTAAGACCTTGTATGTTGTCCTTTTCCCTGCAAAATGACCACCACACGGTTCGTCATGACATGTTTTTAATATATCAATGATTTCATCTTCTTTTACACATTTCTTAATTATAAAATTATGTCTTATATAGAAGATATATCCATTAATAATAGCCATCTCTAATTACTTGTTTTTTTGTTTGCTTGTGAAATGTGATGGTAATATTTCAGTTTATATATAATTTTCTATATCTGCAAACCATGGGGTTTTACTTGTTATAGCAAATAAATGCTCATCGAGGAAGTTATTTGACACAAGTATAATGTCATCAATGGAATGAAGTCTTGATAGAAAGTCTGCTACTTGCTTTTCTCTCCTTGGTCTATATTAAACTATGATATTAAATTCTTGCATTAATAATAGCCATCTTGTAATTATGCCATTAGTAATTGTTTTGTCCATTAGATATTTAATGGTTGAATGACATGTATGGACAAATACTTGATAACCTATTATATAATGCTTGAATTTATTAAATACATGGACAACAGCTAGCATTTCTTTTTCTGTTACTGTGTAGTTTAATTCTATCGATGTTAAATTTTTGCTTATGAAATAGATGGCATAATTAATCTGATTTTCTTTTTGTCCTAGAGATGCTCCTATTGTTTTGTTTGATGCATCAGTAGCCATATGGAACAGTAGTGACCAATTTGGTCCTCTAAGAATGGGTGTTATAGACAAATTTTCTTTTAATTTTTAGAATGCATTTTGACAATTGGTAGTCCATTAAAACTCAATGTCTTTTGCAAGCAGTTTAAACAAGGGTAAAGCTATTTCACTGAAGTTTTCAATAAATCTTCTATAGTAGCCTGCATAACCCAAGAAGCTTCTTACTTCTTTCTTTGTTTTTGATGGCATTAAGTTTACAATAACTTGTATCTTTCTTGGGTCTACCTTGATTCCTGAAGAAGAAACGTGGTGTCCCAATATTATCCCTTTAGTTAACTTCATAAAACATTTCTCATTGTTGAGAAATAGGTTTGTCTCTATGCATCTCTTTAAAACATTTTCAAGGTTTTTCAAGCAATCATCAAATGTATTTCCATATATAGTAAAATCATCCATATAAACCTCTACAAATTCATGAATTAAATCAGCAACGATTTCAAGGATTTCTCTTTGAAACGTAGCAGGTGCATTACATAACCCAAAGGGAAAAACATTGTATGCATATGTTCCCCATGGACAAGTAAATGTGGTTTTATCTTGGTCCTCTAATGTTATCGTAATCTGATTGTATCCACTAAATCCATCAAGAAAATAAAAGAATTTCTTTCCAGTGAGTGAATTCAGTACTTGGTCAATGAATGGTATTGGGAAGTGATCTTTTAATATTGCCTTGTTCAGTTCCCTATATTCTACATATATTTTCCATTTGTCATTTTTCTTTGGCACCACAACTAAGGATGAAACCCATTGACTATCTGAAATAGAATAAATGAATCCTACTTGTAACAATTTTTGCAGTTCATATTCACTATTTCTTTCATCATAGAATTCATTCTTTTTTGTGGTTGTCTCACTGGTTTGATATGATCATCAGTGTAGATATGGTGAATACATGTCTTTGGATGAATTCCTTGCATGTTTGTATCATCCCAAGCAAAAGTTTTGAATATTTCTGTAATATTGCAATTACCTGTTGTTCTTGTCATGATTGTAGATTATTACCAATATTTAGATTCTTTCCCAAATTGATTTCAAAAATTTTTTGTTGAAAGTAGTAATTGAATTAACAAGAAAAATGCTTTCAAATGAATTTTGCAATGATTGAATAGTAAAATTTTACCGAAAACAATAATTTCAAAAATGATTTGCAACTTCATATTGTGTTATTCTGAGTTGTTCAGAAATATCAAGTTCTGAGATAAAAAGATCTATTAAACTCTCATCTTCTTCCTCTTCTCTAAAATTGAAGGTTTGACTAATGCTTAAAATAAGTTGGGTGTTTTCTTGTTTATCATCAAGCCATGATAGTAAAGAAGGAGATTGAGCAAGAGGATAGAGTGTAATATGTTTCATTTCATCTCCATGTGCTATGATCATGCTTCCTAATCTACATCCAATGAAGGCATCTGTTGTGGTTAACCATGGTCTTCCAAGGATTAAAGGATGACCTCATAAATTTGTTTTTGGTTGCAAGATCACAAAGTCTACAAGATATTCCCATGAATTTAAAGAAATAGTGATGTGCTCAAGTATTCCGTCTGGTACAACTTTAGATCTATCTATTAATTCTAAAATCGTAGTAGTATGTCAGATGTTGAGCAATTTTAAATATTTCATAGTTTCTGTTGTCATGACATTTATAGTAGCTCCTAGATCAATTAAAGTTTTAGGAACTAAAAAAATATTGATTGAAATGGTAACCATAGGTATCTAGGGATCAATATATTTTTCAATTGTTGATTTTGTAGACATGAGACTAGCTTATTTGCCAATGACTTGAATTGTGAGTGGATCTCCTCTTTATACAAATTAGCTTAATGCATAATTCCTTTATTGTTTTTCTATAAATTGGTATTTCCTTAATAGCTTTCAACAAAGGAATTTTAACATAAGCATTTTGTAATTCTTCTACAATATCAAACTCGAGAAAATAGATTGAATTTTTTATTTTCTGCTTTACTAACCTCTCTGGATAAAGTGATTTTTGAGTCATAATAGCTTTTTCTTTTTGAATTTGATTTTTTGGATGAGATTTTTCAAATTGTTCTCCTTGTTCAGTTTGTTCTTCAATGATTGGTGGAGAATATTTGTATAATACTTTTCTAGACCTTAAGTGGACATTTTGTATAGGAAGAATAGAATATGTAAAAAATAATTTCTTATATGTTGGCCTTTCCACTCTATTACTCGAATTTGCTACTGGCTAGGTTGGTAATTGAGTTGATCTGAGTGGTAGTTGATTAAATGAAAAATCCTATCTATGTTTTTTTATATATTTTTTTTCAAATAATTTTCTTAATTAATTATAATCCAGAATATGTTTTACTCAAGCGCAATTTATTGATGTAAATTAAGGCATGTACTTTACTATCAATCCAGGTTGGCAATCTTAGAAGCAAACCACAATTTATGGAATTTTGGATTAAAACTAATATAGGAAGTAGTTATGAAAATAGAAATTAATGTTACAAATATAAATCATTCTAAGAATTGAAATACATATTATAAATTACTTCTCACAACTAAAGCAAATACTCTCTAAGTCTATTTCATAAAATCATACATTATTTGTCAATGAAATTAGGCTATTTTAGAAAAACAAAGAAAAGGCTCTCTCAAAGAGACCTGGTATCATCCCTCAACAATTCTGTAATAGCATTGTCAATATCTAAGTAAACAAAAAATAATATAATGAAAGCATAAAAACTTAATCTAAGAAAACTTGAAAGAAGTGAATCTTGTTCAGTCTTAGTTTATCTCGAGGAGAAAAGACTCCCTCAAGAAGACCTGGTTGTCTTTTCACATTCAAGCTAATCACTAAAAGAAGCAATATTCACTTAACACATTTCATAAAATAAATTCACATTAAAGATATTTACAAATATTTACAGAAAATGAATATAATGAACATGGAAAATCAAACTAGCATATGCACAAATATAAACATGATACAACAAAGTGTACTTAGCTTGGATGAGGGTCCTCCAACCTTGCTGGTACACTGATAAAATACTCAACTACAACAACTCATTCACTTCAGTGAACTCAAGAAAATCATAAAGAAAAAATTGTCTTCAATTATCTCAAAAATAATAATAAGTTTGTCTACATAATTCTAATTATGAATATTTCTTCTTAAATAGGAAAAATGATAAACCATATAAGCTAAGAAATATGAAACAACCATAATTAATGTTATCCTACTTCATTAGGGTGAAGCCATCCATTAGTTACAAGAAATATAGAAAATTTTCAAAAAATCTTAAAAACTGCCACTTTGTAATAGAGATTTATGGGTGACAGGTCATGTTTGACCACCTTTGACAAGGCCTGTATTTTCTCGTTTTAACCAAGCCAACAGTTTTTCATCTATTATTGGTTTCTAATCTTTCCAAATATGTATCGAACTCGAGCCCAAGTGTCTACATATATCACTTTAAAAAGCTATTACGAAAATTTCCAATTATGTCCAAAAGTGCTCTTAATACCAAATTTTTACAAAAATATCTATAATTTGAAAGCATAATTTATTTCCCTGAATATACATAATAAAGTCAGAGTGAGGCATATATGGATGCTATAAAGTGGAATATGATGGAAGTTAAGTGGATTTTTAATAAGCAAAATTGATCAAAATCGAGGACCAACAATCATTATACCCAATAAATATGCACTTTTCAGATTTACTATTCAACTTGGTTTTTTTATCCTTTGAAACATGTACAAATGCATCACAGTCAAATATCATTAGATGTGAAAGAGAGGTTTTTTTACCAGTGCATACTTCATGTAGAAATTCCCACTATAGATCAACAGATTATGCAATATATTAAAACACAATACAATATCTACTTCTACAACACTTTACGGAAGCTTAATCAATTTGAGCACGATCAATGAGAACACATATAACTGAGAATGAGAATCAATCACACATAACACAACAAAAATAACTGGGGGCAAGCCTCAACCTAAAACCCCAATTCTGTATTATCATACAAGTGGAAAATAGTCACAGAATTACACAAAGTCTTAGCTTGGAAGCCAACCAACTCTTAGTATAATCCCTCTGTTGCTCATAGACAGTCAAAGGCCTCTCAGAAACCTTCTCCTCTACCCTCTAAGCCTCATATTTCCTTGTGCAGTTTTTCATGGGGCAAGTGTTTCCACTTGTGTGAATTTCCACCTCACACTGCTCACTTGATTCATAAATAACTGCAGAAACCTGAAGGAGATAAATCCTTCTTCATGAATGAGTTTCTTTTATAAAAAAAAATCTATCCAACCGATAGTACACTATCCCTCATCTAATCTCAACTGGGTCTCTGTCTGAATTGACATGCATAAGTTATTCATGAAAGAATATTCAGTTATCTGAAGTGCAGCAGTTATATGCAAGCATGCATTAACTAACTGAACTCACATTAATTTAAACAAACTATTTAAATCAATCTAACTGAACTTGACTCGGATAATTGAGCCAACTAATTACAACTCAATATTACAACTCATCCTTATCTCTTTAACTGATGGATAAATTTCTCAATTGATAAAGAAACTATTGCATATCCTCACATAGACTTCATGTTTGATTTTTCACAACTAATTAACTCATTGTGAATTAATTAATTTATTTTCAAACAATTGTTAAGTTCAAATTCAAATTTTACTTCCTATTTTAGTCCAGGGACTAACTAAAATTGGAATCCATCCCGAACTGCTAAAAATAGCAATGTTATTTTTAGCACTTCCATTTTTCATTCCTTGTTGCTCAATCCAGCACTAGTACTCAAACTTCTATTTATAGCAGCTCTATTTTTAGTACTTTTATTTTTAGCATTTCTTGTTATTATTTTCAACACTTCCTCTCAACAAGAAAGGCATTCAACTCGAACCCGATCATGTACCTTTGGAATGTTCTGCATGCAACACTTTTACCAAGTGTAGTTTCTCCAGCAACTCTAGAAATAATAAAAACTCCCCGCTGATCTTTCTGTTGGGCTAAAAACATACTCTGATGCTGAAGCTCTACCTGCTGCTGACAAGTGCTCCCTCTCTGACCTCTGAGCTACTGCAACACTCCATGCATCTCGCACTGTTGCACACCTCTCTGTGCCATCCTGCACTAGTGCAAAACTCGTGCCTCTCACATTTTTGCAGCGCGCTAGCTCTACACAGTCCTGGGACTCCTGCACTATAGCTCTCTCTATCGTTCCATCCGCATCTGTCTCTACCCACTCAACTAGTCTTGCTACTCCTCGTCGGGGCTCTTGTAGAAAATTCTAATCAAAGAGGTTGGGTACCTCAATGATCCTACCCCTATTCCAGCGTTTTTGGGACTGTCACACCACATCGCGCCACCTCCGACCTGGAGATATGGATACATGTGATCCCTCTGCCCACCTGGCTCGAAATTTCCCCCCACTGAAGGTCTCTTCATGAGTAGATGTCTCTACTCAACTTCTCTAGTCGTGGTTGCTCCACAACCTCCTGAAGTTGCTTCACCAATCGTGGCTCCTCCACAATCGTCTCCTTCCCATGGAGACTCGAGACTATGTGATATCGAACTCCCTCCAAAAGGATTCTCCTTGCTCTAGCCACACATTTCTTCCATTCCGCTAATTCAATCGCATCAGTCGGCTTGGGGACTTCTTGATCAATGACGTCCTTTAGCCCATTATCCTCTAGTACTACTTCCATGTGATCCTTCCAGGCTATATAATTTGCACTGCCATCAAGGGCATATTCGAGTCTTAAGCCATTGAATGCCATAGGTGAAATAAAGATGTGATAAGAACTCAATTTCTACATTCAGAAATCACACACTTCCAACTTCTCCCTTCTTGTATATTGTTCTTCCTTGATCACCTTTGCTCTGATACCATGTAGAACGTTTTCTAAAAAACATTGCTATGATATCATGTAAAAATTCTCACTGTAGATCAACAGATTATGCAATATACTAAAACACAATACAAGATCTACTTCTACAACACTTTGCAGAAGCTTAATCAATTTGAACATGATCAATGAGAACACATATATTTGAAAACAAAAAGCAATCACACATAACACAAAAGAAATAACCCGAAGAAAACCTCAGTGTCAAACCCCAACTCTGTATTATCATACAAGTGGAAAATAGTCACAGAATTACACAGTCTTAGCTTGGAAGCCAACCAGCTTTCAGTATAATCCCTCTACTACTCATATTCAGTCAAAGGCCTCTCACAAACCTTCTCATCTGTCTTCCAAGCCTCCTATTCCCTTGCGCAGTTTTTCTTGGGGTCCAATGCTTCCACTTGTGTGAATTCCCACCTCACACTACTCACTTAGCTTAGAAATAATTGCAAAAACCTGAAGGAAATAAATCATTCTCCATGGATGAGTTTCCTTTATAGGAAAAAATTCATCCAATTGATAGTACATTGTCTCTCCTCTGATCTCAACTAGGTCTCTGTCTAAATTGACATGCATGAGTTATTCATGAGAGAATATTCGGTTATCTTAAGTGTCGCAGTGATATGCAAACATTCATTAACTAATTGAACTCACATTAATTTAAACAAACTGTTTAAATCAATTTCACTGGACTTGAATCAATTTCACTGGACTTGAATCAGTTAACTTATCCTTATCTCTTTAACTCATGGATAAATTCCTCAATTAATAAAGACACTGTTGCATGTCCTTACACAAACTTCATGTTTGATTTTTCACAACTAATTAACTCATGGTGAATTAATTAATTTATTTTCAAACAGCGGTTAAATTCAAATTTGAATTTTATTTCCTATTTTAGTCCAAACACTGAGTAAAATTGGAATCCATCTCAAAATACTAAAAAAAGAAATGTTATTTTTAGCACTTCCATATTTCATTCCCTGTTGCTCAATCCAGCACTGATACCCAAACTACTGTTTATAACAGTTCTATTTTTAGCATTTCTTGTTGCTATTTTCAACACTTCATGTGGAGACTTATCCTCCAACATTGATGAAAGTGATCTATTAATCAAATAACATGCAGAGTCCACTACCTCTACTCAGAATTTTTGTCTTAACCAGACACCACTGAGCATGCTTCTTGCATTTTCCATTAACGCCCTGTTCATTCTTTTTTAAACTCCATTTTGTTGAGGTGTGTAAGTAGTGTTTTGTCGTGTTATACCACAATTCTTACAAAAGTCCTCAATTTCCTTCTTGCAAAACTCTCCACCATTATCTGTCATCAACATATTGATCTTCTTCTCTGTCTAATTTTCCACCGAAGCCTTAAATTCTTTGAACTTGTCATACTTCAAATTTCTTCCTAAGGAAGTATATCCATGTGTTCTTTGAAGATTCATCTATAAATGAAACATAGTACACATAGTTACCCAATGATGGAACCGACACAAGTCCAAACACATCACTATGCATAAGTTTTAAAATCTCTTTCGCCTTCTTAGCACTAAAGGTGAAACCCACTCAATTATGCTTCTTATATACACAATTTTCATAGAAATAAAAACGCAAAGAGAAATTACACATACATCGACCATACCATTACCATGTAGTGTTCAAAGACCATTTTCTTCAATATGTCCAATTCTTTGATACCATAGCATGGTATTTTCTACAGAGACAACTAAATTTTCTGCTCCACTTTCAAGAACCACAGAACTGTTGCACCCATCAATAACAATGCTACCCAGAAACTTGTATAGAATTCCAATTTGAACTCCCCGCATCAATATCAGTGTTTCCCGAACCATCTTGCAGGGATCTTTCTCGAACAATGTTTTTACACCTGCATCATCCATCTTAATTACATAAATCAGAGTGTTGGTCAATGCAAGAATATGTAGAACATCAGAAAGTGTTATAATCCTTCCACCTTGCAACTTCATATTGACTTTTCCGCATTTGATGATTCTAACCTTCCTTATCATTCGCCTAGAAAGACATCACCGCCATAATATTTATTATACTCGCAAAACCACTCTCTATGAGAAGTGAAGTGAAAGGATGCACCTAAATCAATTAACCATGTTTCATGATCTACATGTGTACTTTAAGAAGAATCCAAGTACACATCCCCGCCTTCATCTGAAAAAGATGCACCTAAATCAATCAACCATATTTCATGATCTACATGTGCACTTGAAGAAGAATCCAAGTGCACATCTCCGCCTTCATCTGCATTGATTTTCATCTCTGCAAAAAGAGCACCATTAGATCATTTTCCTTCCTCAAGAGCTTTAGATCTACAATGTTTTTTGTAGTGCCCTTAATTTTCGCATTTCCAGAGTACCTTTACAAGTTTTTCTAGAAATTTATATCTACCTCTAAAATTTATATCTACCACTCGAGGACTTACTTTTATTTATGTTCTAGCATTGTCCTCATAGAGATAGGGCCTCTCCATTTTGGCTCTCTATATCATTCTATTTCATCTCCTCCCACAACAAAGATGAGAATATTTCATCAAAACTTAAAGAAGTTGTATTGCTACTTATTGCAACAACCAAAATTTCCCACGAATATAATAAAGAACATAGAAAACCGATGCACTTATCTTTGTTTGGAATTTTTATAACAGATAAAAATTGGCTTACCATTAAAAGCGTTTAGATGCTCTATCACCAACTCTTCATCCTCATGTTATACATATTTCTCCATAGAAACAATTTGTTCACTAGACTTAAATTGGTAAAAAGTCTCTAACTTAACCCACAAATCCTTTTTTGTAGCGTCCCCCAATACATTCAACAACACTAAATATGAGGTACACAATCATATTATGCTCTTTGCCTTCGGATCCAACTTCTCTCGGTCTTCTACTAACATTTCCATTGGTTTGGTACCCAAATCTACTGCGATCAATTGATCTTTATTCACCAGCGGATCCTCCATCTTGAGCTTCCACAACTCAAAATTGACCTTTAAATTTCTTGATCTCTATCTTTCCACTACTCACAGTTTTCTTTCACCACAAGAATTGATCTTCGCAAATCTCCCACTGCACAGGGTTACCACGAGCCCAAGCAAAACCCCTCAATAGAAAAGGCGTCCCCTTGAAGCGAAAACAAATCTGATACCAAATGTAAGCGTTCACCTTGCAAACGAATTCTTAAAACAGAAAATATACAATGGCGAGAACATAAAATAAACACACAGAGATTTTCCCTTGGACCCCAAAACTGAGACTACGAGATTAATTTTTCATTATATTCATTTCAATGATACAATTCATATATATACATGTCTATGCATTTATAAACCCTAATCCATTAACCCTAGATTAGAACATAAATGAAGTTCTCTTAACCAGATCTACAAAATACATGGGCAAAAAATCATCGTGCCCAAAACCATGTGCAAAACACATGCACAAAACCATAGGTAAAACTACCCACCTAACCATGGGCAAAAAATCATAGTGCTCAAAACCATGTGCAAAACACATGCACAAAACCATAGGTAAATCTACCCACCTATTATAGTCCAAAAAATATTTGGGGCGTTGTCCCCAACCCTATATAAAGAGGCTACCACCCCCCTGCTACTCCGAGTGCAACAAAAAAACGCGGGGGGATTGCCCCCCTATGACTCCCCCACACGTATGACTCATGGAAATAATATCACATACCGAACATTTTAGGAATCAAACCAAGGGCTAACACCTCCAAATAACATTATAATGTTAGTCAACGAATGCTTACAACATAACCAAGGTATTGACTAAAAAAATACTATATAAAAAGATGGAGATCAAAGTGCTAAAATGTGTAAGTTCTAAATTGTTTATGAATGATTTTGATGTCAAAGAAGTGTGCACTACGGAACTTGGAGATGGATCAGATATGATAGATCTAAAATAAATACATATTGGTTAATTTATTTCTGATTTGATAGATCAATGATGATAGTATAATGATGTGATGCAGGAGCATCCAGCTCTGAGGAGACATAAAGGGCTCACAGTCTCATGAAAAGATCAGAACAAATAGTTGTTTATTTTAATTGGACAAGTGTTAGGCTTGTCCGTAAAGTGACTTTACTTTTTCTTAGGTTATTTTATTTATCTGTCTATAGGTTGAGAGAACTTAGGAGTTGTAGTGGAACACTGTTGCAGTTTATTAGGAAACTGGTAACAGGACAAAAATAACTAATTAGTTCCTTAAAAGTTACAGTAGTTGGAAACAGTTACAGAACTGACAAAATAGTTACTTTCTGTTAAGACAGTTTTACAAGAACGGTTAAGTGCATTTAGATTAAAAGCTGGAAGGACACCATTGTAAGGGATTCCCCCGTAAGAGAAAAAGAGAGAAACACAGTCATACAAGTTTGCATCTTTTTACCGGAAATTAATTTCAAATTATTTCTTTCATCACTGTAAAGACAAATAACAAATTATTCTCTGTCACTGTAACTACAAATGCTAAGTGTTTATTATTACTGTAAAATTTGTCATTTCATATGAAATGTTCTAACAGAACCAAACAACATATGAGCAAGCAGACAGGAGGCTAACAAAGTACAGGCGAACGACACAAGTATCGATTTAAGTCACGGACCAGGAACGAAGAAGCAGTGAAGGGTTCCAAGAGTAATATCACAGACAAGAGAATAGACTCGACATCGAAATATCTACAGGTAATTCGAAAAATTAACAAACCCTCATAACCAAATTCATGGTTAAGCAAATACAGAAATGAAACGAACATACATTGTAAACTATTTCATGCATCTAATGTTATCTAACACGCAAAAGCAGAAGATTCACATTCACGGTTAAGTAAGAAACCTTCACAAATTGAAAAGAACAGAGTACAGGCCAGTTCAGGCAGAGTTTCACCGTCGCAAAGAATTCACATATTAACATGTAATTCGGAGTCATTAAAATAAGAACAGATAATTACAAGAGGCCGAGGGTTTGTAGCGCCTGAGCGCGAATCTACAACAGGAGGGCTCGATTTGTCGAGAGACCCTCTCACCCATATAAACAGAGTACTCAGAATCATACGTCCACTTTATTAAACTGACAACCGAGCAACAAAGCTACCAGAGAAAACGACCCGAAACGACTAACGCCCAAAAAAGGGTTTCTTATCAACAGACCGCTGAGAACAAGAATAAATAACAGGGAGGAACATAACCTCTACAGAGCCAGACTTCCTACCTACAGAACCTACAAAGCCTACAGAACCGACAGTAAAAATACAGCCTATGAAATAGAGGAATGCTACCCGTGACCGGAGCATTTGAGCATTCAACAGGACTGCAGAACCTCGCTAACCACAGAGCCATCACAGGTGAATACCTGTCACCAAAACCGAACAGTGTTAAAGTCCGAAAGAGCACTCATAAACGGTGAGATAAAACAAGGAATCAACAAGGGTTTGAAAGGGAATTACCTGTGAGTCGAGATTGGGGTTCGAAGAGAACCAGAGAGTGATCATACCCTGTTGACAGTAGCAGAAAAGCGTTAGAGGTGGGACGACAGTAAAGCCAGGTCGTATAACAGGGAAGAGAAACCTTACCTCGTAACCGGGTGAACGTTGGAGTGTGGAGCGAACCTGTTATCAGAGAAAACCAGTTAATCCTTTAAAAATTACAGACAGCGTGAGCGCAAAGCCAAAACATAACAAACTGTGCCTAAAGTTTAACAATAACATCGTGTAGAGAAAAGAGCATTGTTACAGGCCTCGAAGGCACATACCCACAACCGCAGAGGACCAATAAGTTACAGGTAAGTCGCCACTGATCAACAGGAACAGAAACCCGAGGGTTTCTACAGTTGCAGACGGGGTCTCCAAGGCAGCGGCAGAGTAAGAATGGGGAAGTAAGCGCAGGTAACGTGAACAAAAGGCGGAGCAACCGACAGATGTGGGGCTACAATCGGAAGTGCCGGGATAAACCCTAAACCCAGACCTCGAGGCATCGTACCAGGTATTAAAGTCAACATTAAAGTTCATTCCGGACGCGGCCACATCAAAACAGGTGTAAGAAACGGCGGGAGCCACCATAAGTGGTATCAGAGCAGGTTTTGAACTAGGATCAATGGAACAGGGGGAAGGCGAAGGTGAGGCACGAGGAAGAGCCAGAGGAAGAGGAAGAGGCAGAGGACGAATGGTCCACAGGCCAGTAGATGATGGATTGCGAGAAGAGATAAGAGTTTTACGTGAGAGATTGGCAGTGATAGAGGCTGGAGGAAGAAGAAACCCAGCAGATAACAGTGATGAAGAGGCAGTTGAGCCAGAGCAGGATGAGTTCGAGGGAATAACACCAGAACTGAGATTATTAAAGTCAGTTTTGTTGTCCATTCATAAACCAAGGCATGAGTTGCCTACCTATGACGGAAGCTTATCGGTAGACGTGTTTTTAGATTGGATAAGTGAAGTGAATAAATTCTTTGAACTTGAGGAGACCAGCGAAGACAAACAAGTAAGGTTTGCTGCCACCAAGTTGAAAGGACATGCGTCCTTATGGTGGGATAGCGTTCAAGGAGAAAGAAGGAGATTAGGCAAACAGCCAATCAAGAAATGGGTCAGGATGGAAGCGAAACTGAAAGAGAAGTTCTTACCGAAAGACTATCATATAATGTTGTACAGGCAGGTACAGACCCTGAAACAGAGGGGGATGACTGTTAGAGAATTTACGGAGGAATTCTATAAATTAAATCTGCGAGCAGGGTATGTGGAAGATACCTCAGAGAAAACAGCCAGATTTGTAAATGGCTTGAGAGGGGAGATTTTGGATGAGATTGGTATCCTTTCACCGCAGACGTTAGATGAAGCCTATCAGTTTGCATTGAAGGCTGAAGAGAAGATAAATAGGAAGCAGAACTCCCGGA
>APFE030799259.1:0-10003 GCA_000404065.3 Pinus taeda
ATTTATAATGCAACATTAAAATAAAATGTATTTGATATTTTTGGTTAGAGAATGCAACATACAAAAAGAAAAAATTTGGTTGGGGACACATACTTAAAAAAAACTTCCTTTTCGAGATTCTTGTTATCCTTTTGTTGTCTTATACAGATGTGAAATTTGAGGTTGCACTATATCCAAAGAGTCATGGAGAAAGATTGATATGATCCAAAAGCAATTCATAACCTACAACCTAAGGATCAAGGGAAATATTCACTATCCTATGATCTTGTGTTATCATCTTGATCGAAGTTGGCATGTCCCCCATTGAAAGTACGACTATGTTTAGATATCTGATGTTTAAAAGGAAGCTTTACAACATGGAATCTAAGAGGCTCCAAAATTGCTTCTAACTTTATTCAAAACCCTCACCTTCACTTCAAGCGTGGGTGGCATAAGGATGCCCAATCTTAGTTCAACCATTGGGGGATTAAGGAGGAGATCATCATTGGAAGCAAGGAAAGTGTTAAAGATACTATTACCTGTAATTTTACGAACAAGTTGTTGGATGATAAGGAGTTGGAGGGTAAAAGGAAGCTCAAATACTAAAGGAAGTGATCAACCATACCCTTGATAGCTAGAATTATCACTCTGCGTTGACTAGCGCTAAGAAAAAAATGAACATCACTACGATAAAAACTACTTCTCATGAGCTTCGAAGCGAAATCGGGCGGTGGCCTACTCCCAAGACTCCTTAGGATGATAGAATTTGTCATATTTGCGATACTAAGAAGGTGGAAGATGAAAAACACTTCTTTTTAGATTGCCTGGCTCTTACTCACATCCGTTCTCAATTCATTAACATATGTCACACTTTCAATTTTCTTGACTTATTAAGCCATCCCAACTATAGCAATCTTTGGAGCGCTTCTTTCTCTTCTTTTTTATCAGAAACAAAATTTTATAAAACATCGCTGCCGCCGCCAAATCTAAAACCTTAACCTATTAATTTTACAATTTTTTAATTGAAAAAGCTCCAATTGGATATGTATTTTAATAATTTTTAAGTAAGAATAATTTAAACTATAATTAAAGAATCTAAAATTGGTTTTAGAAAACTTCACACTTTTTTGAGTAAAATAATTTAAAGTATTTTTAATTATGTGTTTAAAACGAAAAGTCATTTAAAATGTGTTAAATGAAAAAAAAAAATAATAATAATAATAATTATAATAAAATTAACAATAGAAAATTAAAAATAATTTGAAAATGTATATTTTAAAAATTTAATAAAATTTTATTTTTTAATATAATTTTTTTTAATAAACAAATTATAATAAAAATAGTTAATATATTTAATGTGATGATTTTTATGAAATATATTGTTTTAAATTATATATAATACTATATATATATATATATATATATATATAATTTGATTTAAAATTATTATTATTTGCTTATGGTATATAGTGTTTAATATGTTTAAACTTTTCTATTATTTAGATGATCCATCCCTATGTGAGCAACATTACAAAGTTTATGGATATACATTCATGATCTTCAAAGATATAGATGCTAATTAAAAAGTATATATACTTTAATAGTAAGATTTACATACAATGATGGTAAAATTTGCATACAAACTATAATACATTTAATGGCAACCATCCAACAACATAACTAAGCACAATAACTCAACTAAGGAGCATCAAATACAGGCCATCGTCTCTCTCTCCACATTCTGGATATGCTCCTTAGTGGCTACATACCAAAAAATTCCACCAATGGCGTGGCTAAAACTAATGCCGAGGCCATCATCCCTTTTCGTTCAATAAGGTTGATAAATATTAGACTTAAATGTAACCCTATTTATCATCTTTTAATATTATAATATCAGAAGATGATAAATATTAGAATTAAATGTAAAGAAACTTTCTTAAATTAGTAGATTTATTAAAATTGAGAAAGAGAAATGATGACAATATGTTGGTTGTGGTATAGGTTAAGATGATTGTGAAAAAACATAGCCACAAGGTAATTTGAGCAACAATTTATTATTAATTAATCATGTTTATATAATTGTTTAATTAGTTACAATAATGTATTAATAATGTATTGAAACTTTGTAGTAGTTGGTATTTTTTTAATTGTTTTTTTAATCAAATAAAATAATAAAAGGAAAATTGAAAATTGATAAATGGAAAATTTTTCAAATTAGATTTAGTGTAATCATAACAGGAAAAATGATAAACTGAAAATCGTTTTAAATTTAATTTGAATTCTAATTTTTATTTTAATAAAAAATAAATTTAATATAAATTGAATAGTAGGACCATCAAACTAATATTTTGCAATTTACAAATTAAAATGTCATAAAAAAATATACTCTTAAATATTAAATTTAATAATCATAGATATAACTTTTGAAAATCAATATAAAAATGCCCAATGCAATGTACATTTAATTAGAAAAGTCAAATAATACTTATAGTTTAATAAGAATGATGGACAATAAATAAATGTAAAGAGCATTGTAACTTCTAACTATTTTAATTTTTAATGTTTAAAAGCATAAGTTGAATATCTAAAATATTGTATTTAATTTAAATAAAGAATTACAACTAAAACTTTAATAATATGCCATGCATAGTATAGATTTGAAAGAAGCACAAAGCCAACTAATATGCAAAATCTAGTATAGACATGAGAGAATTACAAATCCAAGGGTTGTAACAATTATTTAGAGTAAAGGTTAAATAATTCTTTTCCTCTTAAATTTAACTTTTAAAGCGAGAATAAAAATAAAACTTGCTAATTATCCAAATATTTAATAATTTGATTATCAAATTTTAATATAAAACTACATAAATTGAAATATGTGAAAAAAATATTATAATACCATATAAAGCTAAATCTAAGTTGATAATAGAAAAGGAAAGAGAAGATGCTAGTGAATGTCATTTTTGGGCAGAAGCTTAAATAAACTATTTTCAAACAGCCATGAAAATTGATATACTCCATTCTTGAGACATTCATATTTTATAATGTCAAATTTAGTTACCAAACCCTTAATATATTCTTATGTGAACAAGAAAATGGTCCTCTTACCACTCTTGTAAATCTAATAATTATTAAATAAACCCCCAAAATTACAAAAATTACAATATAAGAATTTTCTAAACAAAAACATCCTACCCATCCAAGAAATAAGAATTGCCCTCAATCACTTCTCTCTTTAGCAAAATTGCACATCTATGTATACATGAGAACATTGAGCTCTACAACCACCCATGACTAGAAGGGATTATCCTACAAAGTGTAGTAGAAGTTATTGTTTGGACAATTACAGCCAAGTCTCATTGTTATCTCCATCAAGTTGTTTCTAAAATGTTGTAACAAAAAAAATCCTGCAATGAGTCCAAGTATCTATTCCTATTTGAAGCATGACAATATTCCTTTGATATCACTAATTCAATCAATGTTCTCCATTTTTAGATTTGAATAACAACCTTAACTCTAAAGGACAATGATTCTAAATACACATTAACCTTGTAGCCATTTACTTTAAGGAACCTATAATTTATAGTGTATTATGTACACTTCATCAAAACTCAATAAACACATGACATGATTCAGTATATCATAAGAGCTACACTAAACATACTATATTGTCATCTTTTGATTTGGATGAGTATATAGATTGAGATCTAAAATCATTGAGTAAACCAACCAATAGTGATAGGTATTGGCCAAAAGATGAGATAAATTTTCAATTCCTAGTATCAAAGATGTATCCCCAACCAAATACTTAATAATAAATAATTTTCTATTAAATTTTTAACTTTATTAAATTTATCTTTTATCTATACATATTAAGATAATTCAATCAAGATTCATATATATAGTATAGAAACCTATATTTAATATAATAATAACAAATGTCCATTTTTCACCCAAAAGGGAACTAGCCTATGGAAAATGGGATAACTTTTCCTAATGAATGGAAAATAATAATGATTATACATACGGAATAAACAAAGGAATAATCTCTCTCAGAATAAGAAATCCTTGCTTTGCACGTTACATTTTTTAAGTTACATTTCAAAAGGGGCAGAGATGCGTCTCTTTTCCTTAGATGGAAACTAAGAATAAAGTTTTCTTTTATTTTTATCTAAAATATATTTGTTATTATAAATATTTAAATAATGATTATAAATTGCAATAATTATTCTATTAGGATAACTTTATATTTTATTTCTTCTTAAATGTACTACTTCTAAATATATTTATCTCTATAAATATATAATATATAAAAAAAATGGTTTCAGATATTTTCTAATTATTTTAACCATGACAACTTGCATTTTTTTCCATTTAAATTAAGTTATATTTATTTATTTTTTCTTCAGAACACTAAAAGTGCATTTAGAGATCAAGTGATTTGGGTATGATTTTATTTATTTTTAAATAGTAAGAAAAATTATTATAATTTAGTTGTTAAAGTAATTATTTGAGGGCTATTTCTCTCCTGATCGTTGGATATTTTTTGGAAATTGGACTTCATAAATCTAATTTCTCAACTCATTGTTAGTCCTTCAAACTTCTTCGTCATATTTTCCTTATTGGGTTCTTCAATGGCATCTCTATGGGTGGAGTGTGCGGATGTGAAGCAATCATTTCCTTTTCCCCCTATCAGCATTATCACTTCTTTTGGTCTGGCAGATTGGGCAATAATATGCAAGCCAAGGTGTTGGCCTTATGCGGAGTCCTTCGTTGCACCTTGTGGCTTGTTGTGAATGAGATTGTCGTCTCAGGGGATTCAAAAAATACAATCCACTAGCCATTGGCTTCTTATTCTCAAGTTGTTCTATGAGAGTTTAAAGGAGCTTCCTCTAGATTTTCATCGCCTTCCTTCATTGCAAGAAATGAGTTTAGAATTTTATTAAACTTTGGAAGGAAAATCGATGACAATGTAGTAAAGACAAAAAATTTATTGAAGGTGTCTATCCTAGGATGTTCGATGTTGGAAGAGAGTTGGAAACAAATTCAAGAAGGTGATCAATCATGGTCTTTTCCAATGCAGATAGAATAGAGGTTTACAACATACACTCATCCATCCACATCTACATATTTCTCCGCATTGTAGTTTTAGCTTGATTTTTGGGAGACTAAAAGGCAGTAAACACTTTTTTGTGGGGATGCTTGTAAGATCTATAAATTTGTCTTTCTTTTTTGTATATGTTGAAGATATTATGGCTTGATGCTATTTATATATCCAACAATTTAAAAAAAATTAATATAAAGTTGATAAGATATTTTTTTTTTTCAGAGTTGTCTTTAGTGCGATTTTTTGACTTTCTGGTGTCGGAATCCGACTGAAAATTTTGAGGTGAAATCTTGATTTGCGTTATTTAAACTAGTTTTTTTGACCATATATATGGATTCAGCACCTTGAAAAACCCTAGGGAACTTCAATTGTGCAGGGGTTACCCATCAAGCTTGTGATTTTAATAATTTCCTGTCGGATTTTAGAGAAATTAGACTAAAAAAACCACCAAAAGAGATTCCAAAAAGTCTACTAAAGACAACTCAAAATTTTTCTTCTTTGGAATAAAGAGGGAATTGTTGGAAATGATTTATATCGTTTTTAAGAATTATATATCAAATTAGCGAATAGAACCTTGAGGGCTAGTTCAATTGGTCAAGTCTCCATTGTTAAACACCTTTGCTACACTTACCTTACATGTAGCAAGTTGGTGATCTCCTGTGAACCACATAAAAAAAAGAAATATATATATATATGATGATGATGATGATGATGATGATGATGATGATGATGAACGTCCGCTAAGACCAAACATTGGTCTGTCGGACCTAAAGAAACAAATTTTTTATTTTGATTTAAGATTTTATTCCTATGCTTAAAAAGCTTGGGGAGAAGCCTCCCCAGCTCACTATAATTTTGACATTGTATAAGTTAAACATTAATGTATACATTAAAAAATAATGTATAAGTTAAATTAAAAATTATGGAATAAAATTATTAATCATAGAGTTTTACTCTCACTTTTACCATTAAATAAAATAAAATAAAAATATATATATATATATAAAATAAAAAATAAAAATAAAAAAAAAATTGTAAGTTAAACTCTTGTTACAATATACCTCACAAATATAATCTTATAAAACACCATTATACCCAAAAAAAAAATATCCAAATAACACATTATTTAAGATGACATATTTAAGCACGTCAAAATTATGAAATTTCAATTGTTTTTTTAATATGGAAAATATGGTTGATGAAAATGATGTATCATTAAATTTTATATATATTATATATATTATTAATTTTAAAATTATATAAAACTAATTTTATATTTATATTAAAATTATATAAAAAAATATGAAATTTTTTATAATTATATAATATAATTATTTTAAAAAAATAATTATTAAAATGTAAAATTATAAAATATTAAATATAATACTATTTTTTTATTATATAAATTATTATAATAAAAATATATATTATTTGGAAACCATTATCATTTTCTAAATCACATGGAACTAGCTATGGAAAATGTATAACTTTCCCAAGTGATGTGAAAATAATAATGATTATAACATAGAAAAAAAGGCTAAAGAATGTCTTTTCTCTAGAATAAATTCCTTGCTTTTAATTTACGCATTTAAAAATAATTGCAAAGATGCTCAATGTATCCACTTTTCCTTCTGTAAGTACTATAACCATTGTCTCTTTCACTCCTGAATATTTTTTATTTTTTTTTGTATCAACATAGTATATTAAATTTTTTCATTAATTATTTTTCATTATTATATTTTTAATTTTAAAATATAATTTAAATGAAATTTTCATAATGATAATGACCAAACTATATTGTAGTTTTCTTTTTTTTTCTCAATGAGAAACATTTTATTATGTATAAAAATATGGACTCAATTGCAAAGGATTAATTGATTAGTAAACGTAGCAGATTATGGGAAGTTGTCCACTTCCCTTTATGGCGGAAGACAATGAAAAATGTAGGTATTTTGCAGGTTAAAAATAATAAAATATATTTAATGGAAAATTATTTATACCGGGTATTTTGCAGGTTAAAAATAATAAAAAATAAATAAATTACAAAATATTAATTTTATAATTTATTTTTCTCTTTTAGTTGTATTTATAATGAAACATTAGAATAAGATGTATTGGGTATCTTTGGTTGGAGAATGTAATATAGATGAAGGAAAAAATTGGTTAGGGACACATTTTTTATATTAGGAATTGAAAGTTTATATTATCCTTTGGACGATACCTTTTGCTATTGATTAGTTAAGTCAATGGTTTGAGATCTCAATCTATATATTCATCCAAATCAAAAGATGACAATATGACAATATAATATGTTTGGTGGAGCTTTTATGATATATTGAATCATTTCATGTGTTTATTGAATTTTGTTTAAGTGTACATAATACACTATAAATTATAGATACCTTAAAGTAAATGGCTACAAGGTTAATGGGTATCCAGAATCATTGTCTTTTAGAGTTAAGGTTTTTATTCAAATCTAACAATGGAGAACATTGATTGAATTAGTGATATCAAAGGAAGATTGTCATGCTACAAGTAGGACTAGATAGGTGGGTTCATTTCAAGATTTTTGCTTACATTGTCATCACTTATGTTCTTTTTGTGATAGTATTGGGAAACAACTTGATGGAGATAGCAATAAGACTTTGGTTGTAATTGTCCAAACAATAACTTCTACTACACTTTGTGGGATAATCCCCTCTAGTCATGGGTGGTTGTAGAGCTCAATGTTTTCATGTATAGATAGATGTGCAATTTTGCTAAAGAGAGAAGTGATTGAAGGCAATCCTTATTTCTTGGACAAGTAGGATGTTTATGTTTGGAAAATTCGTATACTGTGTTTTTTGTAATTTTGGGGGTTTATTTAATCATCATTAGATTTACAAGACTGTCAAGATGATCATTTTCTTGTTGACATAAGAATCCATTAACGAGTTGGTAACTAAGTTTGACATTATAAAATATGAATGTCTCATTTGGGGGTTTATTTGATCATCATTAAATTTACAAGAGAGGAAAAATGATCATTTTCTTGTTCACACCAGAATCCATTAAAGGATTGGTAACTAAGTTTGACATTATAATATATGAATGTCTCAAGAATGAAGTAAAATAGTTTATTTAAGCTTATGCCAAAAAATGACATTGGCTAGCATCTTCTCTTTCTTTTTCTATTATCAAATTAGATTTACCTTTATATAATATTATAATTTTTTTAAACATATATTTCAATTATGTAGTTTTATATTATAATTTTATAATCAAATTATTAAATATTTAGATAGTTTGCAAGTGTTATTTTTATTTGGATTTGAAAGTTAAATTTAAGTAAAAAAAAAAGTTTGTTTAAGCTTTACTCTAAATAACTATTAGAATGGTTGGCTTTCTACTTCTCTCATGTCTATACTAGATTTTGCATATTAATTAGCTTTATATTTCTTTCATATATATATATACTATGTTTTGCATATTATTGAGGTTTTAGTTGTAATGGTTTATTTAAATTAAACACAATATTTTAGATATTCGACTTTCTTGTATTATGCTTTTAAGTATTAAAAAGTAAAATAGTTAGAGGTTACAAAGCTCTTTACATCTATTTATTGTCTATCATTTTTATTAGATTATAAGTAATGTTGGACTATTCTAATTAAAATACACATTGAATTTGGTTTTTATATATTGGTTTTCAAAAGTTATATCCATGATTATTAAATATTAAATTTAAGAGTATATTTTTATGTCGCATTCTTATTTGTGAATTGCCAAATATTAATTGGATGATCAAGATTCAATTTATATTAAATATTATTTGCATTGCCAAAAAAATTCAAAACCTAATTAGAATATTTTTCATTTTATCGATTTTTTAATCTATAAACACCAAATCTAATTTGATTCCGAATGGGTATGAACTGCGGCCGGGCAGGGGGCCTGAAGGTTCCCCGGCCCCACACAGTTTCCTTCTTCTAATCATTTCTCTGGGCTTCGGCCTCTGCTCAGACGATGCCTCTCCCCTACTTGCTGGCTGACCATATTTATTTATACGTACCTCTCCTATTATAGCATTTTACAGGATGCACAAGCAAACTCGATTGATAAGGAGAAAGAAAGCGGAGGTTTTCAAACCTTTTCCTTTCCTCACACGTTACCTCTCCCGGTGGTCGGAGAGTTCGATCTATAATTTTTTCATTTATCATTTTATTTGATAAAAGACAATAAAATAAATACCAATAATACTACAAATTTTCAATATATTGGTGTAACGAATTGCACAATTATATAATATTATTCAATAATAATAAATGATTGCTCAAATTACCTTACGTTAATCGCTATGCTTTTTCACAATCATCTTAACTTATACCACAGCCGACACCTTGTGATCTCAGAGTCAAATTTAATAAATCTACTAATTTAAGAAATTTCTTTGCATTCAATTCCAATATTTATCATCTTCTTTTGCATCCATTTGTACACAAGCGTGGTAATGCACCTCTCGAGTGTTGTATCCACGTTGGAGTGTGAAAAATAATCAACCTTATTGAATGAAAAGGGATGGTGGCCTCGCATTAGTTTTAGCGAAGCCATATGTGGAATTTTTTTGGTATGTAGCAGTAATGAGTATATCCACAATGTGGGAGAAAGACTAGGTAGTGTATTTTGAAGCTTTTTGTTGAGGCTTTTTTATATGTAGCATTAATGAGTATATCCCCACATTATCCCAAATGTGGGGAGAAAGATGAGGGTAGTGTTTTTGTTTTTTGTCTTTTGTTTTAATAGATTTGTTGAGACTAAATTTGTTATAATTTGTATGTAAATCTTACCACTATGAAAGTAGAGATATTTTTTAATTTGGCATTTATATTACTCACATTGTAACAAGTGATGTATAATATTACTCAAACAAGTGATAGA
>APFE030799271.1:0-81875 GCA_000404065.3 Pinus taeda
CATTTTTGTGCAAAGATGCCATTTCATCAACCATGGCCTCTTTCCAGAGTTTTCCATCCTCTGAATCTACTGCTTCCTTCATAGTTCTGGGATCATCGTTAGTAATAGATAAAGCAAAATTTGAGCATAAAGTAGATCGACTATACCTTTCTGGCTACCTTCTTTCTAAAACTAATCTTCTCACACTCGGAGTTTGTGGCTCTTCATCTTCTGATTCCTCCTATGTTGTAGAGACTGAATCTTCCTTCTTAAGCTCAAACTCTATCTTCTCATGTTCCTTTGGTTGGACTTCATGCTTAATAACATCTTTCACCTCTCTGAACACCACATCCCAGCTGTAGACAACCTTCCTTGTTACTAGGTTCCAAAGCTTATAACCCTTTAAACCATCCTTATACCCAATAAAGATACACTTTTTTGATTTGCTATCCAACTTGGTTCATTTATCCTTTGGAACATGTACATATGCATCACATCCAAATACCCTCAGATGTGAAAGAGAGGGTTTCTTACCAGTCCATGCCTCTTGTGGAGTCTTATCCTCCAATGCTGATGAAGGTGATATGTTGACCAGGTAACATGCTATCTCCACCTCCTCTGCCCGGAATTCTTGTCCTAAATCAGCACCACTGAGCATGCTTCTTGCGCTTTCCATCAACATCTTGTTCATTCTTTCTGCAGCTCCATTTTGCTCAGGTGTGTATGGAGTAGTCTTCTGCCATGCTATACCACACTTCTTACAAAATTCTTCAAATTCCTTGCTGCAAAACTCTCCACCATTATCTGACCTCAACACCTTTATCTTCTCTGTCTGGTTTTCCAATAGAGCCTTAAATTCTTTAAACCTGTTAAAGACTTTAGATTTGTTCTTAAGGAAATATATCCATGTGTTTCTTGAGAAATCATCTATAAATGATACATAGTACATAGACTTACCTAGTGATGGAACCTTCACAAGTCCAAACACATCACTGTGCACAAGTTCTAATATTTGTTTTGCCCTCTTACCGCCAGAGGGGAAACTCACCTGATTCTGCTTCCCATATACACAATGTTCATAGAAATCAAAATCCAGAGAGCTATTACTCATGCCTTCTACTATACCTTTACCATTAAGTATTCAAAGGCCCTTCTCTCCAATATGTCCAAGCCTTTGATGCCACAACATTATCTTCTCTCTAGAGACCACTATATTTTCTGCTCCACTTTTAGGAACCATGGAACTGTTGCACCCATCAACAATAGTGCTACTTTGAAGCTTGTAAAGAGTTCCAATTCAAACTCCCCACATCAATACTAGTTCCCCCCAAACCATCTTGCAAGTTTCCTTCTCAAACATTTTTTTTATACATGCATCATCCAACTTGCTTAAAAAAATCAGATTTCTCGCTAATGAAAGAATATGCAGAACACCTGGAAGTGTTCTAACCCTTCCACCTTGCAACTTCAACTTTACTTTTCCATGACCAATGATTCTAGCCTTCATGTCATCCCCCAAGAAGACATCACCACCATCATATTTCTCATGCTCGCAGAACAACTCTCTATGGGGAGTGAAGTGAAAGGATTCACTTGAGTCAATCAACCATGCCTCATGATCTACATGTGTACTTGCAGAAGCCAAGTACACATCCCCACCTTCATCTGAGGTTGTTTTTGCCTCTGTAGAAGGAGCATCATCAAATCCCTTTCCTTTATCAGGAGCTTTAGATTTACAGTCCCTTTTGTAGTGCCCTTTCTTTCCTCACTTCCAACACACCACCTTTATAGGTTTTCCTGGAGATTTAGATCTCCCTTTAGATTTAGATCTCCCAATCGATGACTTACTTTTGTTTCCGTTTTGGGATCATCCTCGTACAGACAAGGCATCACCATTCTAACTCTCCATATTTTTTCGTCTCATTTCCTCCATTGACAAGGATGAGACTATTTCATCAAACTACAAGGCAGTTGCATTACTACCTATTGTAATAACCAGACTATCCCATGACTCTGGTAGAGAACACAACAAACTAATGCACTTATATTCATCTAAAATTTTTATATCAACATACGATAACTGACTTACCACAATATTAAACGCATTTAGATTCTCTGTCACTGAGTCTCCATCTTTCATCCTTAAGTTATACAACTTTTTCAGTAGGAACAGTTTATTCACCAGAGACTTAGATTGGTACAAAGTCCCTAACTTGTCCCACAAAGCCTTCGTTGTAGCTTCCCCTGATACATTCAGCAATACTGAATCTAAGACACACAATGATATTGTGCTCTTTGCCTTATGATCCAACTTCTTCCATTCTTCATTGGACACTCTCGTTGGTTTAGTACCCGGATCTACCGCGATCCACTAATCTTTATCCACCAACAGATCCTCCATCTTGAGTTTCCATAACTCAAAACTTTGACCATTAAATTTCTTGATCTCTATCTTTCCACTGCTCACCATCTTCTTTCAACACCAGAATCGATCCCGCAGATCTCCCACTAAACAGGGTCTACCAGAGGCCTGAGCGAAACCCCTCAGCAGCAAAGGCACCCCCTTGAAGCCAAAACAGCTCCGATACCAAATGTAGGTTTTAATCCCATACAGAAATTATCTGCATATGAATTCTAAAACACAAAAAATTAACAATGCGAGAGCATAACACATAAAACACATATACATAGAGATTTTCCCTTCGATCCCAAAACTGGGACAACGATCTTGATTTTTCATTATGTTCCTTTCAATGTTACAATACATATTTATAAATGTCGAAGCATCCAATACCATGGACCAAAAACCATCGCGTCCAAGACCATGGACCGAAAACCATCGCGTGCAAAACCATGTGTGAAAATCATGCCCAAAACCATAGGTAGGTCTACCCAACCTAATATAGTGTCCAAAACCAAAAAAATTTGGGGCGCTGCCCTGGACCCCATAGAGTGGGGTTATCTACACCCCTCAAACCCCCTGTGACCCCCCCGCTACACAATCGGTGCAACGAAGGTGGGGTGGACCTCTAAGCCTCCTATTTAACTACATGGGTTAGTTATGGAAATAATATAACACAAATCAACATGTACTTGTTCTTTGTAGCAGCTGGTGCATTTGATGAAGGCTCAAGGATTTTACCATTCACCGAATACCACACTTCTTGATCTTCCAATGTCACATCAAGGGAAATCTTCCATCCGTGATAGTCAGGCTTTTCACAGAGCTTGTCTTTAGCCAGGAAGTGGGATGAGGAACCCATTGAGCCTTTTGTCCTTTCCAACTGTCTTCGATGATTTCTCTTCCACTCTTGCTTGGGCTTTGTCTTCACCTTAGCTCTGATACCATGTTAAATTTAGGTATGTTCTATGCTTAGATAAATTTACTTCAATTTTTCATATTAGCCCAATGTCAATATTCAGACTAGCAATCACATCATCCTGAGAGTAAAGTGTAGATATAACATAAACATAAATAGTAGAAGACACGCCAAGACAAGAGGATACAAGATGTGGCACCAGCCATGGACAAACCCCAATGTGGGGAAACCCTTGATCAATTCTTCTTATATTCTTCAATAGTTCAGCAGAGAGAAAGAGATAGAGTACAATGATTTGAAGTCAATACTTGACTTGCCAAATAGGATATCAAATATCATCTTCGTGATGACGATGCAATGAGGTTGCAATTCTGATACCAAGGACTGAAGATATGCAATAGATTATAGTCTTAGAACAGCTCAACCAATTACCTAGAATATTGAGGCTTTCCTTCAATAAGATTCTCCTTCCTTCATTGCTTCACTGATCATGATAAGGTTGCTAATCTGTCACTTTTCATATGCTTCAAGGACTGGTGCATTTCGTGGCAAACTTGGTCACTATTTAGGGCACAAGCTTTGAGTGCCACAACACCTTAAGCACACCCCAAAGTCCACCTATTGACTGTGGCTAGCCTTCATACAATCCTTCCAACCATACACTGCCTTATAGGGTTGCTTACGTTCTAAACGCAGCCCCTAAAAAGGTCTCCAACTATTGGCTATGGCCTCTGGCCTAGCCTAGCAGTGGAATGTAACTATGATCCCTTCAAATAGTGACCCTGTTAGACCTTAAACAATAGTTTCTTGTTCCTCATTTAAGAGGCTTCTACTGCCCTCAAAATTGAGCTAAAGACCAACCTTATCATGCCTAAACAACCTTGAACGAGACCATGTTGTCACCTACAACAATGTGGTATTAACACAGAACCTTCACACTACTGTAGTACTCCTTTTGATTAAGCTAGGTCCACACTTCTAGCAACATCTAAGGGTCTCGTTCAAGCTGTGATAAGGGCTCCTCTAATTATGGCTTTAGGCCTTCATATGTTGCTGATTAGGGCCTCACAAAATGCGGCTAAGAGAGCTATGTATAAGGCATTTTCATGACAGTAAATAGGAGCCTCCCAAGACTACTTATGGGTTTGATGATTAGGTTTCCTGCTACTTCATAATAAGGCCTACTATTAGGGCATTAGGGCACCTCTAGGACAACAACCATACATCCTTAGGGCATAGCTAGATCTCCCTTTTGAATAGTGGCTAGGCTTCCTCCATCAACTGCATATAGAACCCTTCCTCCACTGTGTCTAGGGCTTCTCTCTCTTGATCTCTCTAGCCACCAAACCCAAACGAATGGAGAGAGATCTTAAGAGAAGTGTGTGTGAAAAATGACTTGAAGACCTCTTCTATTTATAATGAAATGTTGATGATAAGTTGGGTAATTTGGTTGTTGTCTGACCTTGAAAATTGTCAAGTAACACAAATAAATTATTATCCCCATGAATACATGTTAGAATTGGATGATATTTAGATTAATCCTACACCTCTTGACATGAGGAATCCAAGAAAAATATTAGCTACCATAAATAAGAATACAATCATGGATTTTGGCCCTATTTGCCAATTTTAACAGTTAATCCATCCACCATTGTTTATGGCCAACCCCACCTGTATTATGCATAACATGATTTTCGAAGGACTCAATATTGGTGCAAGTGTAAATTCCCTCTCTAAATTATCACACCAAGGGAAAAGAAAGATATAAAAAAGACACCAGTGGAATTTTGAAGATAAAAGAGAGATGAAGCTCACTCTTTGGGCGTGCACAATCATTTTCTCATAACAATTTGGAGAGCTCTTGTTTCTTTTGAGTGCTAAGGGTGAAAGCCTTGAATGAATTAGTTTCAGTAGTGAAACAAATCCACCCTAGTTGATCAGGGAAGAAAAAGACCACTCAAATATTTCACTAGTATTTATTGCTAAAGAGTCATCTCATTTCCATGTCATGGGTACCACTAGAGGCCATGGGATTTTTGGAGGTCATATTTTCCATCTGTAGTTTGTGTATGAAAAACGGGGCTGATTCACTCATTCCCATACTTTGGGATCACTTGAGGAGGTCGTACCAGTTACTATCAGTAAGTTGAAGGTATTTTTTGTGGGCAGTTTCACCCAAATTTTCATTGACCTATCCAGCACCAATTTTTTCTCAGAAGTTCAATCCATCATTTGCGAGGTCGTGGCATCAAAAGGGAGGGTCAAAGTAGCCATCAAATATGCTCCATTATAGTAATTCACAACATGTTCTTTACTTAGGTTATATACTTGATTCAACCATATGCCCATTAACCCATTTACCAATCACATTAGAGATTATATAATAGTAACTAGTGAAAGACCATAAATGATAGATGCAGAAGACAAGCCAAGACAAAAAGATGAGAATATGGCTCAAGCTAGGGAAAAACCCCAAGATGGGGAAACCCTTGATCAAATCTTCTTATTATTATCATAAAATGTTCAACAAAGAAAGAGAGAGAGTACAATGATATAAAATAACATGCCAATATGAAGATCACACATCACTGCTCTTAGATCCATTCAATCTTGTAATCTGGGCAGTCTAGTCATAGAGGACAAATGATATTGTTATATGAGATCGGTCTGGTTAGGGAAACAATAGTCCACTACTTCCTAAGTTGACTGATCCAAAAAATCTCCTTTCTATTGCGCCTTCCTTATTTCACATGATTCTCCCTTTCACTAGCTTAAGGAGCTGGTTTATGACCACATTAAGGTCACCATTGATATTATCTTTGTGGTTTTGGATTAGGGCTTCTAAAGGATGTTTCTCCAACCCTTGAATATCTACAAACAATGCGACCTTTTTCTTCTTACATGGGCTCTATTATTTGTAGTAGTCCTAGCATGTTTGTAAGTTTCCATGTCATCCTCAACAAGCACCTGAATACTATCATATAAGGTCAATGGATTTCGGTTGTATTTCAGCTTCCTAGGCAAGTGCTTCAAGGCTTGTGGTCAAGCTGTGAGAATATCTTCTAGATGCGGCCAAACTACAGGCAGAAGTCCCATATGAAACAAGTCACAACCCATATATATGATTGTCCTTATCCATAGTGAAGCATGGCTTCCAAAATTGGACCTATTATGACAAAGCCCTAACCAAAACAGTGCCAACCATAACCAGAATTTATCCTCCTTAATCTTCGTTGCCACAGAGATATATTTTTCTTTTGATTGATGTGTCCTAAATGAGAGAGAATTCTTATCCAAAATTCCACTTCAAAATTCCACTTCTACTTATCCAAATTTGATAGTCAATGCCACAATTATCTTCCACAAAGGATCTGTTCAAAGTGGAATTTGTCCCTAGTTTCCATTTTTAACAAAAATAACCATCAATATTTGTTTCTAGCATTTTGGGCTGAATTCACAATAGTATGCTAAAATATGTCATTTCAATGTCTAGAAATTAGGATATATAAATGTGAGATATATACTCTACATATTTGGGTTATCTCATTTTCAAATCTGTTTTTTTTTTAGGCTACATGTTAATTATTTGAGCTTTGAACTTTGAAGAAATTCATGAATGGACTTTGTAAATACTTGAATGAATGGACTTCGTAAGGCAATGGTACCATAAATTGTGTTATTTCAAAGATTTGACTCCCATATTTTCACAAATTCAATTTCCTCAATAAATACTTATATTTATAAATACTTATGTTTAGGATTGTATGTGTTGGAGCGGTTCGTATTTGTCTTACTATAACCCTGATGTTGACAAGATTTAACAATGAATTATGATAAGTGTTACTGTGATTTCTGTTTTCTGTTGATGAGTGATGAGCCTCAATATTGCAGCAAGAATGTTGCAACTCTTAGGGCTACCAACTTTACTTTATCAACCCGGGGTTTCATACAAACTTAGAGGTGATAGTGCTATATACGCAGTAAATGCATCATTCTACTCATGTCACTTATCAACTAGGGCACCTTACCATTAGGATTCCAAACCAATACTCTATTGAACTAAAGGGATTTTAAATACTGACAATGAAGGTAAAGCTAGTTCTAGTGCAGGAAAAGTAAATGATTGTCTATTTAGGAAATGAAAGCTGCCAAATGGTAAATACTCTGAAATTCCATAAATCATCTAGCTATGAAATGACAAAAGTTACTTGCAGAAAGAAAACTATGCTAATATTGCAATTGATCCTTCATCTATCGGGACTAATTGAAAATAGAAAGTTACTCTATCATCTTAGAACTGAAACATGAATACATTAACTATCTCACTCACATTTGCAGAAAAAGTCTTAATTTGTTGACTTCAGAGATACAAAATCCAATGTTGTCTGATCTTGCAAGAGGGAAAGGAATGGGAAAGTTAGCCTAGGTGGCACTCTTGGTCATGAAGTGTAAGATGAGGGGATAACCTACTCCTATACTAGGCTATCCTATCATTTTAGGTCAAAAAAGGGTCAAAACAGGCTGCTACAGGTTTTCTGCAGGAAATTGCTACAAGAAGATAGCTGAGAAGTTTTGGAGGGTAGGGATAGTGATATGAGGTTTTGGAGGGGTGCATGAAATTTGTAGAAGCTGTAGGGAAGGTGAACATCGCCCAAGGCCAATCCCAGTATCCCAAGGGCAGTTGATTTTCATAAGGTAGCTTACTTATGGTGGCTGGAAAACAGAGCTTGGGATTATGGGTAGGTATGCCTCGACAGAAGGTGGAGAAGACCTAGGTGAAGCTGGTTTGAGGAGTCCCTTCATGCAGATCAACAATCCCTACAATAAAACATGTTTCTCTTTTCATTTATAAATCGCTATATGTCCACATGGAAAAGATGAGTTGAATTTGAGAAAGTTGATCTATGTCCTATTAAAGACTAGATATATGAAATGGATTTCCTTTTAAGCTATAGAAACCTTCAGAAACAATATAACAATTACAGATCCTTCCTAGAAATCATAAACAATTATCTAGATAAGAATGAAACTCAACCTATGCAATAAAAATAAGACAAACAATGTTTTTGGGGCTATGAGAGTGGGGTCCTCTAATCATGATCCCATGAGGGAGATGAGATAGGGGCCATTGTCATAATATTTTCTAGTATAATTTCCTCCACTAAACTGTAATACTAATCTACCTCTTTAAACTAATTGAAACAAGGTTAAGAAACAATTCAAATAACCTGCTAATCTAAAAAAAAAAAACTTCACTATCTCATTATCATTCTAAGCTAAGAATACAACTACAAAAGAGGAACTTGTGCTGCAAGGGTTGGGCCCTAAAACAAGAGCTTCAACCCTCTGAGTCAAATCAATGTTGGATCAAAACAAATTTCTCATTATTATAAAAATGTCAAGTACATCATAACAATAATAGTCAAAATGGCCTCTTGGCTACAACAAAAAATTTAATCCTAATGATTCCCTTGGCTCTCTTATTTATACAAAACTAGAGCTACAAACAACTCCCTAGAAAATAGGGATACTTGGCTCCCTAACTTGAGAATAACTCTTCCTTGACTATCTCTAGCTTGGCTGCCAATGAAATCAATTTGATTGGCTTCGAGTGACAATGAGTTAATGAGATAGAGTGGAGGAATCTTTGAATGATTTGAGGAGTTAAGGAGGGAGACCAACTCGTAAAATCTCTTTTGCTTGCATAATCTGAATTCCTACACTTAGGTAATCCCAAAACTAATCCAATTCCTGTATTTAATACACATTAGACCAGATGACATAGTAACTCACCTTTACTCTTCTCAGTAAGGAAAATATAACAAAATATGTAAATAAATGTGAGAAAAATCAATTTAATAAGCTGGAGGGTGGCATTGCGACCCATATTGTTTACCTATTAATGAGCCTCATCATCACCCCCTACTAAAATTGTTTCTCATTCTTTGAGGAACCTAGTCATCTATATCCATATCTTTCATAGCCCAGGTCGCCTCTCTCACATACCAGGCTTTTGTGTATGGTGTCCCTTCTTGAGGATAGAACCATGCATTTTTCTCTATCTCTTCCCACTGCTTTCTTTCCTCTTCTTCCTTCCTACCTTCCAACGAACCCAATAGTAAAGGTGGACTGAGCTTTAGTCCAATCCAATTAATCTTCATTCCTTGCATGTCCTTCTTTATACAAGTGTGTCATTTCCAATGCATTTCTCAAGCTCTCACAAGCGTGGTACTTGAGGGGCCTCTAAATTAGACCTTAATTAAGGCCCATGCTGCTAAATTAAACATAAATTAAGGCCCATCTGAACATCCTTAAGCACATTAAACCTCTCTTTTTGCATTAGATAATGTATTTTTAACTTTAATACATTCATGAGGAAGGTTTATGAATAATTGCATATTTGTGCCTAATATTATTTCTTTTTGTGGAATATTGTGAGAATATTGGGCAGAATATGAAGATTTGGAGCAGGAGATAATTTAGGGAATTGATCCCTACTACAAGAGGATTAATATTAAATAATAAATCAACCAGATATTATGGAATTGTGGCACAAATTGTGGAATTCCAATGATTGAGAAAATCTAGGAATGTGTTCCCTTTCATTTAATGTAGATTCCTAGTATTGGGAACCAGATCCACTAATCAAGCGATTTTGGTGGGGAAATCTTCCTCATTTCACGGGGAATGATTCCTAATCATTTTGTATAAGTACCAAGTCAAATTTTCCTCTAGGGGTGGATTTTTATTAGTCGTCTTGTGGAGAGAACTTGTATTTTTGCAGCTCCATTGTCATTTCTTGCAGGGATGTGAATGTATTCATGGAAATAATGAATATTGGTTACATGTTCAGCTTCTAGATATTGGTCCCCTTCATATGAATTTGAATTTCCTTGGGCTTAGCCATCCTAGGAGCCTCAAATCCCTTTTGTATCATTTTCTTTTCTTCTTTTCACTTCTTATCCACATGCATCTCTTGTTCGTGTTTCTTTCTATTTCTGCATTTAGTATTAATGATTTCTTGTTGTAGGATTGGGTTAAATGGTTGATGTAAGTTATTTTGTAGGATCAAAATCATCATTTCATCCTTGGAAAATCTTTGGAAGGTCATAGTAATCATTGAGATACTTGGATTAGTTTTCTTATTCCCAAATCTAGATTTTTGGAACTCTTTTGTGGCAAATAACAATTCATTTTTTCTATTTTTTAGAGCATGCTAATGAGATTCAATAGATTTTATTCCACTTGAATTAGATAAAAAAAAAAAAATAAAAAATTATAGTTAATAAAAAAAATTACCCCATTTCATTTTCACCTGATTAGGTTAGGCATTTGATAGATTTACTGGCTCACTAGTTCTTGAATTTCTAGATTTTAGACTAGTATTTTTTTGCAATTTTTTAGCATGGGTTAACAAAGGTATTTTTTAGTGATTCCACTTAGAATGGAGACCTAAGAAATCCTATTAAATAAAAAAATTTGTCCCATCCAATTTGGATTTGATTTTCCATGTCATTCAATGAATTATAACTTCCTGTAGTAAATCTGTAACATCCTATAGTTTCCTGTAGTAGCCTTCCAACATGCATTTACTTGCCCAGATTCGCTCAAGAAGCTTGGTTATTGTCCCTCAGGGTTGAATCAAGACCCCTAGGCTCTAAATAAATTATTAGGGAAGACTAAATACCACTTAGGACTTTCCCCTTTACCCATGAAAAACATTTCAATGATTTGGTTTAATGGACAAATTTATGGATTGGATAATAAAAGGATGATTTTCTTGATTGCAACCTCCAATGAACTCTATTAATGGATCTGAACTCTTTGAAATGTAATGTTTTACATTTAATTCATGATATTTATGCAAATAGAATAGTTTTCTTTCTTTTACTTTCTTTCTTGCAATAGGTTAAGGTTTCCATTTCGAGCATTTCATTTTTTGCAATTAGTTTAGGATTTGATTTCAGTGCATGCACTCCATTACATCATGACATCAAAAGGAAGGACAGATCATATGATTCACATATAGTGTCGATACCTCTTATGTTTGTATGAACCCCGGGTTTATAATTAAAGTCAATAGCCTTGGGAGTTGCACCGTTCTTGTTTCAATAATGAGGCTCATCATTTTTTGGCGCTGTTGTCAGGCAGGTGTCAAAGTATGAATTTTTTTCTTCCCTAGTTGATTCATTTCTTTTTAATTTTTGCAAAGAAAAAATATTGCATTAGGCATATTTCATTTCAAAAATAGAAAAGTGCATTGCATTAGTGTTTCCATTCAATCATAAAAACAAAAACATTCTCCAACACCAACCCACCTCCCCCATTTGATTACGTGGTGCAGTAAGAGCCACATCACCATTCATTTTTGCCAGTAATAGAGAAGGTAGAAGAAATGGATGGATATGATGACAATAAAGATGATCTTATTGGATTCCCCATTCAAGATACTAATGTCAGCGTGCATATGAAGAACATACCTCCATCTTTTCTTCCAAAATTTCATGTTCTAAGGTCAACGGATCTGGAAACCTTTCCCTTTGAATTTGAAATTATTTGTAGATATTATGGTTACACCTTAAACAATCAAAAATTGAGATTGTTTTCGGCAACATTGAAGGATAAATCTCTTAAATGGTTCATGAGTTTAGGGACTAATTCAATAAGATCATGCAGTGAGATGCAAAAGATATTTCTATAAAAATATAAAGATCATGACCTTAAAGAATAAATATTTAGAATCAATAAAAAATAAGATGAAAACCTTGGAGATTTAATAGAGAGGTTCATGTACAATGTTAAGAGGGGAAAATTATATCATTTAGGATCTGACACACTAAAAACCCTCTTACTTAGAACAATTAGGGATGAGTGGATTGATATTCTTGATGTCATATGTAGAGGTGATGCATACCAATTATCATTTGAATAAATTTTTGAAACATGCAAACACATATCAAGAGGAAGGGCAAGAGTAAGTCAATCAACATCAAGATCGGTAAGTCAAGCTAACCTTGGAAATTTTCTTGATAACTTTAAAACATAAATTCTTAGCAATCTAAGTAAACAAGTAGAAATTTTAAGAATAAAAAATGAGGAAAAAGAATATGTTGATATTTTTGTTGTCCATGCAAAATCACATGATGTTAAATATTTCTCCTCATTAACAAGGTTGAAGGAAGTTTACCAAGAGGAAAACAGAGCAAGTCAATTGCCAATGTAGCTATGTTATGTAGCTCCAAGAGGACCGTGGCAACATATTCAACCTGATATGAGGCAAGAGCCTAATTCACAATTTCAAGCTTATGCATATCCATATCAAAGTAATTGGAACATACCATTTCATTAGAAACATTGACCATCTCAACCCCAAAACCAATCTTGGCAACAAGGTTGGCAAGGAACTTATGGGATCCATCCACAATATCCTCAATATTTTCCTCAATATTCTCCATACCCAACTCCACGCTATCCCTACCATCCACCTCCACCACAACCACAACCCCAACCACATCCATCTCAAATATCCACTCCCACTTAACTACTTGTACCACCATTTCCAAAACCACACAATAAACTAGCTCAGCCCACTTACAATGATGAGGTATAACACTTCCAAACATCTCTTGATATAAATGGTATTCATCTTAGCTCGGGAAGAGTATCACAAAAAGAGATTCTCTTGATATCATTGAAGGAGCACATCCAGAAGAAGAAGATTCAAATGAGAATATGAAAGGATCATGGGATGCATTTTATGAAGATAAGACATCAAAATCAGAAATTGAGAACGTTCCCTCATGGTTACCATCAAATCCTCCATGTGCTCAAGAGAACAATCAGCAAAAAGAGGGATTTAAAGGTCATGGAAGAATAAAACATCCAAGATGATCCAAATAAGCAATTGGACTATGGGCATCACAACTATATTGAAATATGGTTCCAGACAGTCATTAAGTTGTGTCTACACTCTCTTCTTCAAATGTGCTTGATATCATCAAAGTCAAATCATTTTATCTCTCAAATTCAGGTACATGTCAAAGCATACATTTCAAGCCTACACATTAGTTTGTCTGTCATCTTGATGTGCACATGGCTCTATTGGAAGTATTCTTATACGTGAAATTGATTTTTTTTTTCAAGTAGAGTAGGGTAAAAAAGAGAGAAAAACAATGAAAAATAAGAGAAAAAAAAAAAATTTCAGGTGAAAACCTCCTTTGAGACGCTTGAGATTGACTCATTGATTGGAAACCTCCATGAGGTGGTAAATGGGCTGGAAAAAAGAGAAAAAGGAGAAAAAGAAAAGATCCTAGGTGAAAACCTCCTTTGATGTGCCTAGGCACACATAATAGTGGAAAACCTCATTGAGGTGGCTAGTAGGCTTAGAAGAAAAATAAATAAAAAATAAAAAATATTTGCTCCATGTATCTCTCTGATGAATGTATGTGCTCTTCAACATCTGTAAGCAACAAAAACAAGTTGGAACCAACAAAAGAAAAAATTGGTCAAAATTCTAGTCAAAACAAGTCAAATTTTGACTTTCTCCTCCTTTGCTCAAATGATCCAATAGGACCAAGGCCATGCCAATCCATCACCCTCATTTGTTTCCACCATCCACTCACCATTCCCAAGCTTTTACCACTCATTTTCCTTGTTGTCCCGAAATACTACAGGAAGGCTCTGTTTTACTACAAGAAATAGAAACACATAGAGCATAAATTTATTTTTGTTATATCTTGAAAACCATGCATCCATTTTCTAAGATGTTTTAGGTGGAGATTCATGGATGATGGTAACATGATCAAGAAATTTCAACAAATTCTAGTTCACATTTTTCGAGAAATAGGCCTCCATCACCTACAACCATTTTTGAATTTTCTCAATATTCATGCATCCATTTAAAATGTTGTTTCATGGGGTGGTGCATAAGGATGATGGAAACATTCTCATAAAATTTCAGGTCAATTCATTCTATTGTTTGGTAGATATGGACAAAACAAGTATGCTACAAGAGGTTGCCTTGAATCACTACATGAAGATCCTGTAGTACTATAGGATGGCCGAGAAGAAGCTACAAGAGGCAATATTATTGGAGAAATGTGTCAAAAGGTCATGTATTCTTTAGGGAAGGTTGATATAGGTCCCTAAACACCACTTTCATCACTCATCCACTCCATCTAACCAAAATCCATCTTCAAATTCCACTCTCCCTTACATGAAGAAAAAAAACACTTTTCCACCACCTACACCACCTCTTGATGATTTTAACCCTTCCCGTATACCTATTATGACTTTACATCAATCCCACATGAATCAATGAGGTCTAAAAGAGGAATGAAATGACTACTATAGGAAGAGGATTCCTCCTGTAAGCAGCATGCACAGTTACAACAAATTTCAGAATCAATTATTTTTTCACTCACACAACAGAAGATCTAGCCACCTTGAGAAACATGAAGCCATTTCTAAAGATTGAAAATGGGGAAACCCTCCTTAGGAAGCAATCCATCTAATCCACCAACAAAAGATTGAACTCTTGAAAGAAAAACGCACACAACAACCTTATCAGTCAAAGAATCAGCAAGCTATGAAGACCTACACGGAAGAAAGCAAAGAAAATTAGCACCTCTAGGGAAGCAGGGATAGATCATCAACTCAGTAGCAACATGCATGCCTCTCCAACAACCATCAAGTAGGTATAGGTATGAAATATTATTGACCTCTTATCTTAAGCATGTTATAGTTAGAAATTTGTTGTCAATGCATGAGAGATGAAGTTTTATAAGCTAAGGATTGGTCAGTAGTCTTGTCTGTCTTCAATTAGCTAATTGTAGCTCACTCCTTCATTCATGCAATGTGGAAGATCAAAATTATGAAGGGTGATGATTTTGAGGAATGAGGAAAAAATTTAAAAGAAAAAAAATCTGCAAAGGCCAAGTCACCACAACACTCCAAGCCATCCATTCACTTTATATCCACTATCCATCATTCATGCATCTCATTTCATAAGAAAAAAAATGATATTTTTCAAGAACGAACCCTACACTCTGTCTCACCTTGAAAATTTCTTGAAAACAAAATACAGAGCACATCCTCTCCATTTTCACAAACCTACAATACTCCCTCTGAACCCTAACATCATCCTCCAAACCCTCTACATCATTTCTCATCACTCTCATATAGTTAGAAGACTCTAAAACAGAAGGAATGGTTGCTACAGGAAGACACAATGTTTCTACAAGAAGGAAGAAAAGAAAAAATGGTGATAAAACAAAAAATGGTAGTGCCTAAGAGAGACCTAATCAAATAGAGAACTCCAAGGCCACTAGGCAATCATCTAAAAAGAAAAAGAGAGAAGAAGACAACAAAAGAAAAGAAGACACTCACCATCAAAACATAACTCAAGTTGCAGTGATGAAAAGAGGTTTTCCAAGAGGTCTCTAATCTCTTTCTAGCTTTAATCCAAGGCCTAAAAGATGTTATAGAAATGGGATAAAGGCATGGAAATCAAGTTGAGGGCCTACCCTAGGCTCAGTCTATAATTTCTGCTCAAAACGGGTTTAAACAAGGTTTCCTGTAGTTTTTACAGGAATTACTACAGGATGTCTTAGTTCTCATCTAAAGGAATTTTGAAGGTTTCAGAGGTGCCCAAATGGTAGAAAAAGGTAGAAAAAAGTTGGAAAAGGATGTGGAAGACCTTGCCAAACAGAAAAATATTCAAGAACCCATCTTGAATAAGGAGAAGAAGGCAGGCTAATGGTCTCAAGAAACACTACGATTTTTTCTATGCACAAACAGTTTTGGAAAAATGAGTGAAAATGGAATGAAGGTTTCATGGGAGAGGATATGAATGAAATGGATCTAAAAGCCAACATAGTTCACTTGCAAAGAGGAAATTTATGTTTTTTGCTTGAAGATTGTTAAACAATCATGATAAGAACAACTACATTTTTGTACTTGTCTTTGTAGAACTTACAACCAAGTTTATTAAGAGAAATCACTGAGGAATGCACAAGAGAGAGGCCGCCAGGGCCATGACTAAGGCATAATTAGGTCACTATATTTCTCAGAGGATGAGCAACACTTTCAGCAGGGGAATATGATGGGCTTCTAAATTAGACATAAATTAAGGCCCATGCCTCTAAATTAAACATAAATTAAGGCCCATATGACCATCCTTCAACACATTAAACCTCTCTTTTTGCATTAGATATTGTATTTTTAACTTTAATAAGTTCATTAGAAAGGTTTATGAATAATTAAATATTTGTGCCTAATATTGTTTATATTTGGGGAATATTGTGAGAATATTGGGTAGATTATGAAGATTTGGAGGAGGAGATAATTTAGGGACTTGCTTCCTACTACAAGAGGATCAATATTAAATAATAAATCAACTAGAAATTATGGAATAATGGGATAGATTGTGGAGCTCCAATGATTGAGAAAATCTAGGAATGTGCTCCGTGCCATTTAATGCAGATTCCTAGTATTGGGAACTAGATCCAATAATCAAGGGATTTTGGTGGGGAAATCTTTCTCCTTTCATGGGGAATGATTCCTATTCATTTTTATAAGTACAAAGTCGAATTTTCCTCTAGGGGTGGATTTTTATTAGTCTTCTTGTGGAGAGAACTCGTATTTTTGCAGCTCCATTGTCATTTCTTGCAGGGATGTAATTGTATTGTTGGAAATAATGAAGATTGGTGACATGTTCAGCTTCTATATCTTGGTATCCTTCATAGGAATCTGATTTTTCCTTGGGCTTGGCCGTCTTTAGAGCCTCAGAGCCCTTTTGTATCATTTTCTTTTCTTGTTTTCACTTCTTATTCACATACATCTCCTGTTCTTATTTCTTTCTATTTCTGCATTTAATATTAATGATTTCTTGTTGTAGGATTGGGTTAAATGGTTGATGTAAGTTATTTTGTAGTATAAAAATCATCATTTAATCCTTGGAAAATCTTTGGAAGGTCATGGTAATGATTGAACTACTTGGATTAGTTTGCTTATTCCCAAATCTAGATTTCTGGAACTCCTTTGTGGTAAATAACAATAAATTTCTGCTATTTTTTAGAGCATGCTAACAAGCTTCAATCGAGTTGATTCTACTTGAATTAGATTAAAAAAAAATTCTAGTTAATAACAAAAATTACAAAATTTCATTTTCACTTGATTAGGTTAGGCATTTGATAGATTTACTAGCTCACTAGTTCTCGAATTTCTAGGTTTTAGACTAGTAATTTTTTGTTATTTTTTAGCATGGGTTAACAAATGTATTTTTGAGTGATTCCACTTGGAATGGAGACCTAAGATATCCTAATAAATAATAAAAAATTGTCCCATCCAATTTGGATTTGATTTTTTGGGTCATTTGATGAATTATAACTTCCTGTACTAAATCTGTAACATCATGTAGTTTCATGTAGTAGCCTTCCAACGTGCATTTACTTGCCTATATTCACTCAAGAAGATTGGTTATTGTCCCTTAGGGTTGAATAAATACCCATAGGCTCTAAATAAATTATTATGGAATACTAAATACCACTTAGGACTCGCCTCTTCAACCATGCAAAATATTTCAACGATTTGGTTTAATGGACAAATTTATGGATTGAATAATACAATGATGAATTTCTTGATTGCCACCTCCAATGAACTCTGTTAATGGATCCAAACGTTTTGAAATGTAATGGTTTACATTTATTTCAAGATATTTACACAATTATAATAGGTTTCTTTCCTTTTAATTTCTTTCTTGCAATAGGTTAAGGTTTCCATTTCGAGCATTTCATTTTCTGTAATTAGTTTAGGATTTGACTTTAGTGCATGCATTCCATTACATCATGACATAAAAATTAAGGACACATCATATGTTGCACATATAGTGTTGATACCTATTAATTTTTTACGAACCCTAGGTTGATAATTAAAGTCGGTAGCCTTGGGGGTTGTAGAAATCTTGTTGCAATACGAGGCTCATCAGTACTCCCAGATCCGGAGATTGTGTGGCAAATTATTCCATATCCTTTGGCATGCTTGTTGGCTCTCAGTCCCCAACAATCTTAAAGTGTTCTCAAAATGGGATATGGAATGTTCTTGGGTAGCCATGTATCTTGGTGAAATTTTAGCATCATTGGAAATTATGTTGTTGTTACGAATAACAACCATCAAATTTATTTTTTCTACTCTAATGTAGAGGGGCTCTCTTTCCTCTTTTTCTACTATTCTCTTCACCTCCGTAGCCTTAGCCTCCTGATGCCTCATCCATGATGCAAGGGCCATCAGTTGTAAGTCCCCCAACTTTGCATTGGGGTCCTACACATTCAATTTTGTCAAAGGCAAGGTTGTGTAGGTGGAATTCAGATAATTTGGCCTTGTCTTCAAGAGTTCTCTTGTCACATAGCTCCATGAATTTCATATAATCTTGGAATGGCATGGTCCCTTGTTGTGCCAATGTCTTAATTTAAAACTGCATCCATTGATATTTGAGGTATAGTGCATATGATTTGGATGGTAGCCTACATTGAAGTGCCTCTAGGGATAGGCTTGCCATGGTGGCTAATTGGCTCTCCTTCTCTTGCAACTTCCCCCTCAGCCATGTGTTTTCTTCCTACAACTATGTTCTCGTTGTGCTTTCTCCATATCTTAATTCACTCAACTCCTTGCCCATCTCTAGGGGTTTTTCTTCCATATGGCCCACATATTCTACTTTATTTGACTTAGAAATTTGCATCCATTGATGTATTATTCCTCTTTCTTTTTCAAGTTCAAAGAAGAGAGGGATTGCAAATTTCTGTGGTATCACTTTGCTTCCCTCAATAAACTTGTACTAAGATCTCAGATATAGTTGTGGGATAGGCCCTTGCAACTTTGGAAAATATCCCTCAAATATCTTTGAAGAAGTTGGCCCCTCCTGTACCTGTGTTGTTATTTCCTTGCCTTCTTTCTGCCCTCATTTCTCTTCTTCTGGCTCGTTTTGTGTTTCCTATAGCATTGTTGGTGTTTCCTATAACACTGTTTGGGGATCCTGTAGTAGGGCTTTTCCTTTCTATTGGATGGTTACATGTGCCTTAGTTTTCTTAGATGTTGCTAACTTGGTAACAGGCTTCCTGACATAGGTGATGATGGCCTTTGGGGTTTCTTCTAGTGATGTGACTTCCTTAACCTTCATACCCATGGACTCTAGCTCCTCCTTCTTTCTTGGTGATTCTTCAATTATGATGGGGGTTTTTGTTGGTGTTTGTGGCTTCCCCTTCTTAATTCTAGTGCTTCTTCTTGTTTTAAAATATAGGGAAGTCTACCTCTGCCTTTTCCTCTTGGACTTGATGGGTGTGCTCAAGGAAGCCAAGGCAACAACTGCCTCCTTTTCATTGGGTTCAATAGACAATCTTGGGGATATCTCCTCTTATTCAAGTGCAATATTTTTTTCAGGGTTAGTCTCTCCCTTCTACTCCTCCTCTTCTCATTTCTTTTCTTCTTCCTCCTCTTCTTTTTCTTCTTCCTCTTCTTTTTCTTCTTCCTCTGTTTTTCTACCTTAGATTATTCTTCTCCTTCTTCCTCCTCTTCCCCTTCCTCTTCTTCCTCTTCCTTTTTAGAACTAGAGGTTGGGGTCCCACCATGTTCAAGGGCTTTGATTTCAAGGAATGATTCTTTTTCCACGTCCCTAAATGTGGACTAGAGAACATGAATTCTCAATTTGGCTTAAGGCATCTTCCATTATTAACTTGATGAGAACATGGTGTGCTAACTATTGGTGCTTCCATTATTTCATCTTCTCACCCATGTCTATAATGGACTCTAAAATGAAATAAGGCACAATGAGTCTCTAGTTTATGGGTACTCTGTCTCTTAATCTCAACTCATGGAGGATTATAAATTGGTAGCCATAGACTACACTTAGTCTTCCTTCACAAGAAATGTACTTAAGGATGTGGTATCTCACCTCATTCCATGGATAGGGAAGGCTCTCCCTTCTGACCCCATTTTTTGTCTTCGATTGGATTTTCGTCATTTAGGAAGAAAATTTTCTTAGCAAAGGTGATGTTGTCCATGTCATCCTTTCTTCATTGAATCACAAGACGAAGTGTTGTCACTTTGTTGATCACATCAAGTTTGATGGTAATGGACAACCCTCTCACCATAGTCGCAACTTTTGTTCTTGCTTGAAGGTTTAATGCCATGGAAAACTCATATGTTATATCATCATCGTAATCCTTGAGCAACTCAAAGATGCCTAACCATTGATGCCTCCTAAATATATCTACCACACGGGGATGAAGGTGAATTATTGATGTATCTATGGTTTCTCTTCTATTGAATCCTCCTCCCATTTTCTTCTCTGTTTTAGCTCAGTGCAGGAGGTTTTGTAGGATAACTTTAGTATGGATTTCAGGGTAGCTGAGAGCTTAACTTTCTTAGTGGATGACTATAATTTATACAATTCCTTATAACCATAGAATTTTTCTTATATAGCTCCAAACTTTGTCTAATTACCAAGATGACTGTAGTTACTAAAAGAGTGCAGAGTTTATTAATTATCAAACCATGGAAAAAGGAGAGATGGGCTAATTAATTTTCACTATAATGATTCATATTATGATAATTGATGACCAAGTTGACCCTAGGAAGCCCCTTGTCAACTTCTTGTGGAATTCTAGTGCTTCCTGTAGCTTCCTGTAGGCTTCTGCGTTTCCTGTAGTTGTTTCCTATATTTTTTCTCCTGTAGGATGGCCAGAGTAGGGTTCGACTTTTCGATGGCTTCCCGAGTCTGTCCATATCTATTTGATCTTGAAATAAACAAAAAGAGTGCATGAAAGTTTGGGTTTTATGTTATTTATGGTCGAGGCTCAGATCACTGTGTTGGCTAGTAGTGGTATGATATTTCCTAATTAGGATCGTTGGCCCATCATTAGTGATCATTCACTTTTTCCTCGTAATCATCACCCACTCCCCCTTAACTGATTCGACCACCTTTTTAATGGATTTCCATTAATGTGACACTCTAACATGGCATGATGACTAGGAATTTATTTTTTGATCACGAGTTGAGGGTGGTCAAGTTAACTGGCCACTGCCAGCTTATAGAAAAACCATTCTTTGACATTTATACATTTTCCTTTATATCGTACTTAAGAAAGAGCTGGGTAAGTTTCCATACACGTGCCTAAATTTTTCTGATCGATGCATGTTGGAGGATTGGCCTTCTATGTTGCTATTCACGGAAGTGTTCCTTTGCTTTCTTCCTGTGTATTTCTTCCTGCTTATATAACTGATTGTTTGTTGGTTCATGTGTGTAGGTGTGTGATACATCTTTGTTGCTGCTACTGCTGTGGAGATTTGGCTAAGAGAAACAAGGTATTGAGAGATGATGGTGCTCCTCTTTTCTCTGGTTGTGAAGAAAAATCTAGGCTCGAACTAGTTGCAATGATGGCATAGGCTACTACAGGAAATCTTGTAGCTACTATAGGAAATCCTATAGTTGCCTTTTTCTTCCTTCTTCTCAATGATTTTTCTTAGAGAGAGGTCGGGTAGCGGTGTAGGGGTGGGAGGATGATGGAAGAGCTCTAGTGGAGTAGTGAATGGCTGAGGCAAGGGAGGACATGTCCTATGGAATTTTTTATTATGTTTTGGACATTTCCTGTGATTTTTGAATGAGGGAAAGCTAGGTATGGGTATCGTGATTTGGACCAGGGATGCATGGATAATGGGTGAGTGGATTGATGAAGTGTGAGGTCCCTGATCAACCTAGAATATGAATACATGATGGTTTTCTTATCAGGTCCCATTTCCTATAGCATTTTAGGACATCCTGTAGTACTATAGGATCTTCCTATAGTAGCTACAAGACATCCTGTAGCAAGCCAGTAAATGCAAAAAATGATTTTTGATCCATGAAAATGGATATGAGTGGTAGGGACATGGTTGGAATGGATGAGATGGAGTTGATGGTGGGAGAAAAGGAATGAAACTTGCTATGTTGTCCCTATTGCTCTGCATCCACTGCAAGAAAAAAGGACATTAGTGAGGGGCAAAATATGTCACCATAAGCTCATTAGTGATGGTTAAATGAGCCTTCGTCACCAAAAATTGAATGTCACCAAAGGTGGCATCACCAAAAATATAGGGGTTGTAGTGACATTCAAAGTCCATCACCAATAATGATTTATAATGATGAATAACAACCATCACCATTTCATATGAGCAATGGTGATGGATCATAGCCTCCGTCACCAAAAGTACAGGTGTTGTAGAGACATTCAAAGTCTGTCACCAATAATGATTTATAATTATGGATAGCGATAGTCACCATTTCGTATAAGCAATGGTGATGGACCATAGCCTCCATCACAAAAAACTGAACATCAACAAAGGTGGCTTTGCCAAAAGTATAGGTGTTATGGTGACATTCAAGGTCCATCATGAATATTGATTATAATGGCGGATAGTGACCATCACCATTTCATATTAACAACAACAATTTATTTTGATGGATCATTCATGGATGTCACTATTGGTTCATATATATGGTGACATCCGTTGACTGTCACCAAAAGCCACATTTCTAGAAGTATAGGTGTTGTGGTGAGATTCAAGGTCCGTCACGAATAATGACTATAATGATCGATAGTGACCGTCACCATTTCATATCAAAAACAATGATTTATGGTTACAAACCTTTGAGGGTCGTCACTATTGATGCGTATATATGGTGGTGTTCATTGACGGTCACCATTTCATATTTTAGTGAGGGTCGAAAAATGTCACCAAAGCTCATTGGTGATGGTCAAAAGAGCCTCTGTCACCAAAAAATGTTCGTCGCCATTTCATATGAATGTTAGGGGACGATGGAATCGAACCACCAACCTCTTACTTGTAAAGCAGGTGCTCTTCCATTGAGCTAGCACCCTTTAAAGAATTAGATTTTTAAAAATTAGACCTCGAAACTTCATAAATTGTAAGTTCTACAACAGTCAATAAATTAAGATCTTGAAAATATTTTACTAAACAAGCAAAGCAACATCAAAGTTGCAGGTCCCTACCTAATGGTTATGGAAGTTATGAAAGTGGGTGGAGGGAAAAATAATTATGTATAAGAGAATCAATACGTTCAGTTGAATACTCAATTAGAAGTGAAGCTCTGAAGACATTTATAATCTATAAATGACCTATAACTAGAAAATTCACCAAATATTGAAAAGGAAATGTCATAAGTGGATAGCATATGGAAAAATAACATTGATGAAGGCAGATGCAATATGTTATAGGTTGAGTGAAAGAAAAATATCAATGTTGTTATTGTTTGGTGTTTAGATATCTGAATGATATCTAAACTTCTATGCAAATGTAACACGGATCTCTAGAAACCATGAATGACATATATATATAATATTATATAATATATCCCCTTTACATAAACCAACATGCAATTTGGAATTTCACAAGTCCGCACTCATAACATGACAACAACCATCAAATAAAAGAAATTCACTTGGACAGAAAGCAATAGATTCACCTTCATTCTTGAGTTGCTTCTGTTTATTTGAATTTGACTTATGACATTATCGATCTGACAAGGAATCAAAATCATCGCTAGTATTAAATTCATCCAACACAAACTTTGGAGATCCCACTAACATCTGCATTTTTGTTTTCGTGCCTGAAAACCATAGAGATCCATGTCTCTACTACTGAATAACACATTCCTTATTAACCATTGTTACATGATAGAAACCAAAGAGACAACACAATATCAGCATACACAAAATCCCCTACCGAAATATAATCATAACTTAGCTAATAAATCTAAAAGACATTCTTAATTAATAAAATTTGTATTTGGAAATTTGTTTCTTTAGATTTAAAAAGGACTGTTGTACAACACTTCTGTCTATTTATCTAGGCAATTATATCATAGCATATGTCACATGGTAGAAATATACAGTACCTAATGTAAAAATACAATTTTTCTTAAGAAAATAAATTTAGAAAAGAGCTTTGAAAACTATATGTTTGTCAACAAATATTTAATTAGTTTAACAACAAACTAGTTGGAGTTTGAAAATCAAAATCATTCATAGGAAACGAACAGGACAATGGCCAAAGTCACTTTCATACAAATAAAGCTAGAGTCACTATTCTCATTGCAGATAACTGAAATTTGGGCAGTGGTCTAACAGTTAGAGCTTATTTGTAGGGAAGACTCATCAATACCATCATTTTTTTCCACGGTTTGTTGTGTCTCTAGATCCAAATCAAATAGCTTTTTATTCTCAAGTTCTACCTTTCAAGTGTTGATTTCTAGCTCACCCTTTAAAACAAAATCCTACCACTCCATTTGATTTTATTTTGTCAAGAGAAATGGTAGGAATTTCCCATCCTCTATTTTACATCAATCAAAAACCATCTATCAATGATATAAAGAATAACAGAGACACAACAAAGACACTTGTTGTATACCTATGTTCTATGAATCATCTGAACTTACTAGTGCAAAGAGCTCGCCTTGAAAAAATAACATCCATGTGGAATTTACAAAAAAAAAAAACAAGCTCCAAATAAACCAGTCAAAATATGAACATCCTTTTAATCAATAAAATCTCTGACTTAAAATAAAAGTGGCCTAGAATTGAATGTTATATCAACCATGTCAAGTAACTAACATTGGGTGAGAAATACAGGCCATGCATATTGGATTAGTGAAATAATTGATGTGAAAAGATCAAAATCAAACAGATGACTTACAACTAAGAAACACAAATAAATGACTTGCAACTAAGACATGAGGTTGCCCTTTCAACCCTACTGTTAAATAACTCTTCTTTATATCACAGACCATTAAACTTTTTCTCATACTAGGGGGAAGTGGTATTGCAACATTAACCTCTGATAGAGTCTGTGTCCATGACTACTTCTCAAGATCCACCCCATTACCAGCATTTGGGGTTAGATAAGATACATGCAAAAACCATCAACATGAAAATGAAATCTACACCCTTCTAAAGAATGGGAGGAAAAAAAAATCCACAAATTGAAACAGACTGTAGGATAACTCATTCCTACGACATGATTATCCTGTCATGAACAATAAAAAAAGAAATCAGGAGAAATGTAGTTTTTGCCACATTTTGGCAATCATTTCCTTTTGCATATTCTATGAGAAATTGATGAAAAAAGTTAGCTAATGCTTGTCAACATCAAGATTATAGTAAAACATAAAAGAACCACTCCAACACATGTAATCCTAAACATAAGTATCTATACATATAAGTATTTATTTAGGACACTGTATTTTGTGAAAATATGGAAGTCAAATCTTTGAAATAACACAATTTATGGTACCACTGCCTTACGAAGTCCATTCATGAATTTCTTCAATGTTCAAAGTTCAAACAATTAACATGTAGCCTAAAAAAACTCAGATTTGAAAAGGAGATAACCCAAATATGTAGAGTATATATCTCACATTTATATATCCTAATTTCCAGACATTGAAATGACACTTTTTAGCATGCATACTATTATGAATTCATCCCAAAATGTTAGAAAAAAATATTGATGGTTATTTTTGTTAAAAATGGAAACTAGGACCAAATTCCACTTTAAATGGCTCCTTTGGGGAATATAATTGTGGCATTGAATCGAGAGGACCAAAATTGATCTAAAGATCGTCAAATTTAGATAAGTAGAAGTGGAATTTTGAATTTATGTTTCTCTCATGTAAATTATCTAGGTTGGCCTCAACTATATGTTGGCTTAAGAAGATCAAAAGTCACGTCTCCTCAACTCCATTGAATTGTATATATAGAGGAGAATTCTCTCTCATTGGGACACATCAATCAAAAGAAAAATATATCTGTGTGGCAACGAAGATTAAGGAGGACAAATTCTATTTATTGTTGGGACTGTTTTGGTTAGGGGTTTGTCATAACAGGTTCAAGTGTGGAAGCAGTGCTTCGCTATGGTTAAGGACAATATTATATATAGGTTGTGACTTGTTTTGTATGGGACTTCTTCCTGTAGTTTGGCTGCAACTAGAAGATATTCTCACAGCTTAACCGTAGGCCTTGCATCACTTGCCCAAGAAGCTGAAATACAACAGAAAGTCATTGACCTTATATGATAGTATTCAGGTGTGTGTTGAGGATGACATGGAAACTTAAAAATAGGCTAGGACTACTACAAATAATAGATCCCTTGTAAGAATAGAAAGGCTGCACTGTGTACAAAATTCAAGGGCTGGAGCAACATGCTTCAAAAGCCCTTATCCAGAACCACAGAGATAATATCAACGATGACCTTAATGTGGTCATAAACTAGCTCCTTAAGCCAGCGAGAGGGAGCATCATGTGAAATAAGGAAGGTTGCAGTAGAAAGGAGGATTTTTGGATCAGTCAACTTAGAAAGCAGTGGATTGTTGTTGCCCTAACTAGAATGATCTTATACAACAATATGATTTTTCCTCTATGAACAAATTGCCTAAATTACAGGATTGAATGGATCTAAGGGAAGTGATGTCTGATCTTCCTATTGGCAAGTTATTTTATATCATTTTACTCTCTCTCTTTCTCTACTGAACATTTAATGATAATAATAAGAAGATTTGATCAAGGGATTTCCCCATCTTGGGGCTTTCCTTGGATTCAACCATATTCTCGTGTCTTTCTGCCTTGGCTTATCTTCTGCATCTATCATTTATGTTATTTCGTCAGTTCCTATTATATAGTGTCTAATGTGATTGGAAAATGGATTAATGGGAATATGGTTGAAAGAAGTGTCTAACCTAAGCAAAGAACATGTTAACTGAAAATTAACATGATATCATAGATTAGGTGAGGACAAGCCTGAGCTTAAAGAGATTGCAATCACTAAAGAGTTTCATTGATACCTACAAATCTTTGTGGAAAATCAAATCAGAGTTAAAATATGGGTTATTTCTCAAGGCCTTCTTCAAGTCATAATCAATAAACATGGGCACCAATCCTAAAGATATTCAACTATCACGAGCAAAAGTTGGAAGACAACAAGGTATGTTCTTGTACTTTATAACAGTCCTACTCATCAAGCTTAAGATTGTATCATTATTGTAAGCTTATGGAAAGATATTTTCTATGATCCCTGGAGGTAAGGTCAATCCTCTACAGATCTATATTTGAAATACTATTCTCATATCTAAAGGACTAATCAAGTGCAGGATATATGTATCTAAGATATATCGAATACTTTAGATAACAAGTATAGGCTTGCATTCATTCTATCATTACTTTTGAAGTTGAGATTCTTTCCTAAGAATTTATAGTCCTAGACATCGATCAAGAGTATCAAATCCTAGACCAAAACATATTTCAGAATGGTCCCAAAATCTAAAATTCCTCCATCGAATTCAGAGCATGATCACCATGATCATATTAGTATCAATTGTTCAACACCTAGTCTCTCTATCAGTGCCTCTGGTTTTGGAAGGATATTTCGCTTTGAAGATAGAAATATTTTGCAATAGGGTCAAGTCATTATGATGCCTTAATTGAAGGATCGAATCATCTAACTTGCTACAGGAATAAGCCCAAGGGATTGCGTAAGAGAAAAGCTAAAGAAGGATCATATTAATCTCAAGAGACATATTATGGTTATGTTGGAGGTATCCCTAAAACACGGTTATCGATAATATGAGCACTAGAAGGTTTGATTAGTCAACACTTGGCACTCAATGGTCATTTTACACAATATCTCAGCCTCCTTGAAGGTCATTGTTGCAACGAAATTATACTATATTGATGTTGGTGAAAGCTGCAGTAAATATTCAGACTTGGTTATTATTATTTCGAAGGCTCATATCTGATCCCTGTGGCATATTGAACTTGCTTGCTCACTGAAGCATGATAACCTTGTCATTAACATAACTTTGTGGCCTCCTTGAGAGAATTGATTCATTATACCATCCTACAACTCGCAAGTTTTTTTGCTACTAACTTTAAATATATGTGAGCATGAAATTTTAAATAAGTCATCTTTGTCAAGATTCTGACAAAGGTAAAATATAGTAGCAAGATCAAGATGACTCTATCTGATGGAAAAAAATAACACAAATGAGACTAAATGAACATAGTCCACATAAAAATGGTTTTAAACCTTTATTGTTGAATATATTACAATTGTGATAATTATCATCAACACATGTATCTATTTTCCTTTGATAACACTACAATTTGATAACATAAAAACAATAATGCTGAAACAAAAACAAAAAAATCACTACATGTAGAATTGCTTACCAAGACTCTCATCAGATTTGTAGTCATGCATTTGTGCATTATTGTTATGAAACTCACTATTTCCAAACTAAGGAAAGCATGGACAAAGATAAAAATAACTTGGTGAAGTTGAAGGCTTTATTTTCCTTATTAACATGTTCGTTTGACAAATATATTGGTCATCTACAGGTCTTTGGGCACTTAGCACTGGATGTTAATTGGATGAATGCACAAGGTCAAATTCAGGATAATTCCTTATCTCCCTTAGCTACTTAGATGAAATAGCTCTCTAGGCAGTTCCAAATGATCAGAACCTCTCATGTGTTCAAAGAATTTAATAGTACAACATATACTCTCCTAAAGGAAGGACTGTAGTTGTGGGAGAACTAAGTTCTGGAGAAGGAATTCATTGGTGGTCATTTATCTTATTTAAGAGAAAAGCATAATAGGTTCCACAACATGGAGACCTTCCTTCAGAGCATTCATATCAAACTATAGTTGTTTAAAATTTTTAATTTGCATTAAGCAGAGAAAGGCAATTTTATTGATGTCCAACAAATGACAAAAAAATATGCCAATGAGACTAGAATGTACAATCAGTAATTACCAATTTGTAGGGTTGTCTTGGGCTTCCCTGAAAGCATAAAGAGAAACTTTTTTAGTTTTGTTAGAGTGCACTTGTGCCAAAGTTTTAATTCTAAATTTGGTTGCTCTTTACAGCCAACTTCCACACAAGTCTCCCTGAGATCCCACTTGTATCAATAAATGATACCCACATTTAGTGCAAATACCACTAGTGGAGTTTTAAGGCCTCCTAGTCATTAGGGAAGTTGATTATTAGGATTACTTGTGACATCCTATGTATTTTTTGAATGCCAATACACCATATATAATTCTTATCTATTTTAGAAACTCCAATACAAAACCAATATTACTAGGAGTCGTCAAGGCCAACAAATATATCTTCAACCATATAGTTGGCCTTGATGACTCATAGTAATATTGTTTCCTTCACTAAATGTATATGTAAGATGAATTATACTCACATCCAAATATATGCTTCTAAGAAATAGCTCGTAGGCTATTAAGGATCATTTAAGAGGTAATGTCCAAATCATGCAGTTTAATTTTGTGTGCAAGTGTTGTAAAATTTAAATATACCTAGATCTGGTGTGCAGTGCTCTATTTATATTTTCCTAAAGGAAGATACATCATGTACCTCATGTGGAGTGCTCTATTTACTTTAGTTTCTAAAGGCATATAACATTGACTAGAAGTGGCGAGGTATACTCATCTGGAAAATTGAAAAAAATCTATTTTGTTTATAGTCATGTCTTGAGGCTCCACTTCTCAACATGCCACAAACACCTTAAACAATGTTGGTGGAAAGGCATGACACCATGGAAAAGGTTGTACCACACCTATCAATGAACTTGTATGAACCTAAAGCTTTTGGAATTCCTAGAAACTATTTTTATTGGTTTTGTTGCTTACCCTTCCCTTTCTTCTTAGAACACTAAGAAGCATAATGGACATCCATACTCGAAGCTTCTACAATTATTACAAACTATTTTACTATTATTGTTTCTTACCGTTCCCCTACTTCTCAAGATATTGAGAAGCATATTGGCCATGCTTCTTGCACTTGATATGTCTCAAATTATTCTTTTGTTGGTTATAAGAGCTTGAATCTTCCTTCTTCTTCTAACCCTTCACAAATCCTATTTTATTTCCTCCTTCCTCACCCTCCCAATGAGGGCTAGCTCTCGTACATCCTCATCATTGGCTAAAACCATCTCCAATCTCATTTCCTCCTCAATAAATGCATCCCACAAACTTTTGATTAAGGGTAGGTTCTCACAAGCACATACAAACTATAAAAAATGGTGCCAAGATGGACAAAAGCCATTCAAACTGATCCAAATTAGTCCATTCTCTTCTACCTTGTCATCAAGTGTAACTCGTTGGTCTCTCAACTCTTGCACTTTATCAAATAGATAACTACTGTAGTAGTATTGCTCATGCAAGCAATGGATGATTTCTTCATTCAGAACATTCTCTTAGACATGTTCTTGCTACAATACAATGTAATCAAGGTAATATCCATTTCCCTATCAATCATTTTCTCTACAATGAAAGGGGTTAGATGACTATTCACCAAATCCAAACTATTCATTCTAGTTTGACCAATTTCTAATGATGCTCAGCCAACTCCTTGGTATTTGTTGAAAGTAAAATCTCCTTCTCCACGAGGTACCACAATTCATCCTCTTCCAAGAGATGTTGCATCCTAAGCTATAATAGAGTTGGAAGTATCCTCCAACATGTGACAATCCTAAAGACCCTAACTACTTGTGATTACAACTCTCTAAACAAACATGAAAACATATCGGGAACTAAGAATCAAATCTACAACCTCTTATAGGTGGAGGCCACCTTTCACAAACATGCAAAATAACACTCCAATCCCTGGAGCAATTGGGACATCACACCCCATGGGCCACAACCTTTAACCAATCGAAATGTTCTTCACTTGTTGAAACTCAGGCATCCCACCCTTGAAACCCTTCAACAACTCCCTCTAACAAGTTGCAACCCTATCCATGCACAACTTCATATTAGTTTCAGTAAAAGTGCTCCGATACCATATAAGCTAGAGAATAGTAAGTAAATTTTGCACTAAAATAATATTCCTAAGATCCTAGATAATTTAAAGCCCTTGATGGGTATACTAGAATCTACAAAAACACACTGCAGAAAAATAATAAGAGCATGTACACAGATCTGAACTCTCAATCACATCTATCTTCTAATGAATGTAGAGCAAAGAAAATAAAATGTAATACCTCAAAACCAAAAGCTTGCTAACCAACACGGAAGTGTTCACTACATCTCCTTTATAGAATAGGAAGATGAGAAAAGATACAAAGTATTTGGTCACATGCATGAAGCACTCAATATGACTCAGTCAAACACCAGCCCAAGTTTACTCATCTAGTGTACCCTTGCTGCATGGATAAGTGTGTTAGGTAAGTGCATCTCAACTGGAAGACAAACAGAAGCATGCATCCCCTTCCTTGAGAATTGTGCCCCCTACCTAGACTGGAAACTTATCATGCAAACACACTATGATTATATAGGGTTTTGTGCCCTCCAAATATTAGATCATGCATGCAGAACTGAACTGAACTGAACTGAATCTAAACTACAAACTGAACTGAACTGAATAAAAAAATGGAATTTCTTAATCTTAAACAACATGCAAACTGAAATTAATTGAGGGTAGAAAAACTGGAAATATACCATCCCTCATACTATAACAACACCTCCCTCATACTATAATGTTTACTTCTTTATGGAACTACAAAAAGTATACCCTTACTACTACTGTACCTATCAATTAAGTGCACACTCGCATTGTGGAGAACACTGGCAAAGTTAAACAAGGTAGAAAATCTAACAAAGGATATGAACCAACTGATCAAAAAAATATTACCACAGTGATAAATTGAATCCTTAAAAGAGTGACTAGTGTGGGATGACACAGAGTTAAGTCAAACAAAGTTTAAATCTTTGCCATAGACAAGACAAAATTCACTGCATGGTTTTAAGAAAATTCATCTCAATGGGAAAATAAATTGTTTCAAACCCCAAGATTGAAAGGAAAATGACTTAATGTACAACAAAATGTTGTATTTTGTTACGCTGCATCTACATTTACTCAGAGGTGTTGATTTGATGCTATATAATTCTTAAAGCCATGTTCAACCTACAATGAGTCTCTAGATTTTTTGTTGTTAAAGTTGTAGGCCTATTTTAACAAAGCCATAGGCTTTGATCATGATGAAATGTAGTTAAAGGGTTTTTTCTGGATTTATATATTTTTCACAGTTTAGTTTCAATTATGCATTTTTCCATACCAAGTAAGAAATAAAACAAGCCATTAGCAGACAAAGAACATATCAATCAGAGGTAAACATGTAAAATAGAACGGATAAAGGATATACAAATGCATAATGGAAAGTTTTAATTCAGAAACTGAATTGACAGTTTGGTGTTAATAGTACCTATATAGTAGGATTTGATATCAGGAGTAAAGACACACCAAGTCCATCGAATGCCTCTTTCCAAGAACCCTCAGTAAGAGTTTTCCAAAATCCCTTTGATTTTCGAAATGCGCTAGTTTACATCTGAGCAAAAGTTGTGTTCATGGCTTTCCAAAACAAAATAAACCACCACATAACATAGTGTTTATGTATAAATTTGAGCAACAAATGTACAAGTCAAAATACCAAAATTTGGCTAAAAAATCCAAATTAGTAGGATACCTGTACCTGTGTTATCACAGGGAGATAAAACCAAATTTGCCTTTGTTCCCATATACTTGTTCCTATGTTTCAAGTAAAATCTCTTAGACTATAACTATAATAGTATTGGTTAAATGTTTGATGTATAATTACTTATGAAAATTGAATAAGCTAAACTAATGGTAATTAATATCACAAGCAATTATCTGTAGATCAGTAAAGGTTTTTCAACATGGTATCAGAGAAGTGAGATCAGGTAGTGGAGTGTCTCTTGGTGGAATGATCTTGTATCAAACAAATGTGTGTATTTTCCTTGGAACTAGTTTATATACAGATCTGAGAATTCAAGCATGCATTACTTAAAAATCCATTAGCTCTAGCACCATTATTATACACAACTGCTTTTGAATTTTTGTTTTATCTTATTCTGGAACATGTGTAGGGATGTGAGAGAATGATCATTCTCCATAGTCAAGTTGAAGGGAGTAGTAGCATCAACTATGTGGAACAGTAAATATTAATTCATGACAATTTGCAATCCCAAGAGCATGGTTTTATGCAGTCTCCTCTACTCCGATTTTCTTTGAGCACCACAAATATCAAAATCTAAAGGCAAAGGTAAGGGGAATTGCAATAATATTACTCTATGTTCGAAGAGTTATCATATAATTTCTAGACATGCATTGGAAGATGTACATATATATGGCAAAGATAGACATACTATGCATGCCCAAGGATGTCATATCCATATAGAGCAAGCCGTAATAAACCCAAAAAACATGAAAGAGAAAGACCCCCAAACATGCAAAAACAGACCAAGAAAATGCTTACCCAGATAACACACTAGAAGTTAAGAAATAAACTCACAAACCAGATCAGCAACATATAACCATATTCTATCAACCCTTAGGAACAAGAATCAGTCATGGGTAGCTCCATCTCACTAGCTGCAGGGATCCTTCGGACCCATTCGTTTGAGCGCACAAAGCTTGGAGCTGGCTCTCAAGTGCAAGCATGCTTTAAGCATTCAATTTTTGTTGCTTTACCAGCACCATTAGGATTGCCAGTAAACTTCAATGGCTTGTAGAAGGTAATGACAAGGATATTTTATTGGATTTCCTCTATCCTATAGATGGTATCATCGTGATTTTATGAGTTCAAGTAGAGCCAAAGATTCCAAGCGAAAGCCATTATCATTGACCCATATTATCAAGAACGGAACAATAGTATCATTGACCCATTTGTCTACAACTAACTGGCTAGCCAAGAGACCGACAATATCTTCATTCCTAACCATCACAGAGACCGGTGTTAGAGAGTGCCTTGAGGATGACTTGATTGGTACTGTAGATTTTAACCCTTCCAACCTTCAATCTCTGGATCAAGTCAATAGAGCAGGTTGTCACCAAACTGCCCATAAGCGACATCGATGGTGTAATCCTCTGCATCTGTGCAACAATGACAAAAAGAAAAAGATAAAACATTGAAAAACTAGTGAAAATCATGCAGGATCTGTATATAATCAAATACATAGGAATGATAGTATAAGGCATAACAAGGCCTAGAATTTCATTGGAATGGTTGAAAACAATCTTAATACTATGGGGCCAAATGTGAGCTCAATCCATCAAACTTTGAGAAAAGGTAAGCACAATGAATATCACAAGAAACATGTAGATTTTTTTTTCAAATTAAATAAACACATTATTTCATTTTTCCAAAAGTATCTTAAAACAACCTAACACAACAATCTCAACATCAACTAGCACGGATAATCCCTATTGCCTTCCAAGAATTAGATCCAAATGGTAGCCAAACAATTTACAATGTAAAATCATGGTATTTTACCAGGTAGACTTACTTAGCGCACGATCTTTTCAAGGGAACCCTGATCAACACACTATGGACATTCAAAGACAAAACATTGGAAAACCATTGAGATTTATTTGAACAGACAATTGGTTGAAATAAGGGAAACCTCTTAGGCAAATATATGCTAATACCAATAAGAAAAGAAAAGGGAACAACAAGCAAATATATGTTAGTACTAATATGTTCTTTATTGGGGCTATTAAGGGTTGTTTGGCTGAATAATTATTATATTTCTCATTTAGATTCAAAATTTAGCTAGTGATATGATGAGCTATAATACCTTGATAAATATGTTCGTAATAGCTTTGTGCTTATGAATATTATTGTATTGGCTTCCAGATTTGTGAATTCTGAAATGGTTATACCTGTAGGTTGATCTGTACCAACTTCTTCACTCTAACCTTCCTACTGAAAAAAAATATATTTATTTCCTCTAAAAAAAAACCAAGCCATGGAACGTTAGTACCAACCCGGAAAAAATAAGTAACCCATGGAATTTTCGTTCAAATTTGTTCCGATAGAGGATTTATCCCCAGAAACAAAATCAATGGCCAACGGAAACCAGAAAACCGTCGGTCCTGGAGTTTGCATTGTATCAGTACTTCCCGTTATATGAATAATTTGCAGTACCCAAAGCAAAATTTGTTAATTTAAAGAACCGAATGCAGAATTTGTTGTCAGCGATGAATGCCTTTCACGTAGATACTCTATGAGTTTTTTTCTTTTTAATTACATGGTGAAACAGTAACTATTAAGCCTAATCCAGGAGAGACCCGGGATCAAACCTCATATTTGGCCTAAAACACCAAGAGTATATCCAACCCCCTGTAAGTTGGGTATACCAATATTCTATGATTTTAGCAAGAGCAGACTCAGACGGTTTAGGGAGTCCGCCCCTCTAGCCGCCACCATAACAGATCACTTTACTCCGTGAGATTTGAACCTCAATCTCCTGAAGTTCGCTCAAAAAATTCTACCGTCAAACTGCACATCACTGTACTGATACTTTATGAATGTTGTCACATATGAATGCATTTCACGTAGATACTCTAATCGAACTGATACAATGGTTCCCTTTAGGCCAAAGGTTACGAGTTATGACTGTGTGTGGAGGCATGCCCTCTATACATTCCAATAAGTCTTTAGAAAAAAGAAGCCTCCACGTTGATTTATGTTGAAGGTAGAGCCCGGTGAAAATAAATTGCGAAAACTCGGATTACTGAGTGAAGTTTCAAACAATTTCTTACTGGCAGGTTTGATGTCATTACCGTCGACAAGCACTGGCTGAAGGACGTTGAATCGAGATTAGCGAAAAAACTGACAGAATGACCAAGGCAATCACCGAAGGTGTTGGTAATGAAAGCTAATCCATCTTGGACCAAATGTCGGATTGCTTTTACACTTTCCTCGTCGTATGAATGCCTTTCAGGCACAGCTACCAAATTCGGCCGTACTGGTCCGAAAAATTCGAAAATACGACCGTACGATTCGGTTCGGTTGCAAATTCAGTGTTTTTTTTAAATAAATTTTTTTTTTTATATTAAAAAAAATATAATGAATTGTAAATAGTACGTTGAAAATATTACAATTAAGATGAAATTAGGTAATAATTTTTTTATGTTAAAAAAATTATAATAAAGTGTAAATTGTAGATTAAGAATCATATTACAATTATGATGGAATTTGGTAAAGTGTTTTTAATAATATAAAATTTAATATTTAAAAATAGAAATTTCTATATTATTTAATTTTATAAAAATTATTCTTAATATAAAATTTAATATTTAAATAGAAATTTCTATATTATTCAAAACATTAAAAGTATAAATTTCTAATTTAAAAAAAATGTAGTTACCATCTAAAATTGTTGATAAAAAGTTTAATATTTAAATAGAAATTTCTACATTACTCAAAACATTAAAAACATAATATTCAATATTAAAAAAATTGCAGTTACGAACTAATTTGGTAAGGATTTTTGTTGGTAAAAAATTAAATATTGAAAGATTCAAAATAGAATTTTCTATATTAAAAAAGTATAGTAAATAGCAAGTTGCATATTAAAAAAATTACAGTTGTAAAAAACAATAAATTTTATATTAAAATGTTGTAGAAAATAATAAGTTTATACTAGTTAAAAATAATTATTTCTTATAACAAAGGATAACAAAATTTTATTTATAAATATTTATAAAATATATAATCTCCATTCTTTTTTATTTGAATTTCATACTTCTCTTATTTCCCATAGTAAAGAAATGGGAACCATGAATTAAAGTTTGGGTGTGCTTCTATCTACACTCTAAACAACTCTTTGAAAAATCTAAAAAAGACTTTTAAGTTGTTTTAGTTATTAATTAATAATGTTATCATTTTTAAGCCTTATATTAAAATTTAGGATTTGATTGAGTGATTTTTTTAAAATATATTGAATATAGAATTTTTTTTATATTAAATAATTTAATTTTGGAATATCTATATTTCCAAAAATTTTCCGTATTGTATTTTTGGTAGCCGAATTTTTTCCGTACCGAATCGAATTCGAATTCGAATTTGGTAACTATGATTAGAAGGCCATGCATCGGAAATGTCTGCATTGAACACGCATTGGGTTGCTGATATTTCGGTGCAACACACGCCTGTAACGAGGAGAACACACAGAAGTCAGCTTCTTTCTGGTGTCGGAAGCGATAATAACCCTTCTCCGTCCACTCCATCTTCTCCAGCTCTTCGTTCTGAGGTGAGCGATATTTGATTTGAGTTTTTTGCTTGCAATTTTCAATTCTGGTCTTGAAGGGCTTGGAATGCCTTTTGCAAATGTGTAATCTTTTATGTCGCAGAGATTGGTAGGTCTGTCTCTGCGGAGCCTTTCGGAACTACTAAGTCAAAATCATCAACTGCAAAAGCTAAAGACTCATAAATTTAAGTAAAAATTATTAAATTAACACATTATATAGCACGTAAATTTAATCAAAATTCATATATAATTAAATATAAGATCAATTATCATCAGAAGTAAGGAAACATTATATTAGATCTCAACACTGTTATTAAAAAAAAAAAAAAAGATGAAAATGAGTTGTTATATTTATATCAAAAGGAGCCGTCACCTGGACATCTTGCTCTTTTGCTGTACTCGTTGCTTTACTTCCTTCTGAAAAATTTTCGTACCGTGCCAACATTTTCTGCATGCTTCACATGACATAAATATGTAATATATCACTAAGTTATTCAATATCAATTCAAAAAATTCATATAAAAAAATAATATATTTCCCCTTCGTAATACACACAGTAAAACATTTCATTAGTTTCTAATTCACTAATTAAGTGTAATCTTCTTTTAGTCTCAAAATTAACCTAAAATAGAAAGATTGTCTATATATCAATAATGTTTTATCGGAATCTAAATCGTCTCGATGATAGATCCACAAAAATGTTAATATAGAAATGATATAAAGTTAAGGTATTATAAAAGAAAATACGTAGAAATCTCCCATAATTTCAAATATCAATCTCTGAATGTCCAAAAAATTACGCTCTATTACGCTTTGGGTCTTTTTTTACAGCTAATTTTACTGATATTTTTATTATCGATATCTGGTTTTGTATAAATTCACTACATAAGGGATTGAGGGAATTAGAAATGAGAACCTGGATACCAGCTGAGGCTTGAAAAAAGATCTTTGTCCCCCCAGAAAAACCGTTGAGGCATCTGAAACAAGATCTTTGTCCGCCAAGAAAAACAACAACGTGATCTTTGTCCGCCAAGAAAAACAACAACGTGACTTGATCCTTGTCATTGTTAGCCTGGATGGATTCAAAGACAGTGGATAAATTTTCAGGAGTTGCATCAATCTAAGTAAAATCCATGGTTTCTTCCCTACCCAAACATTTCGGGAGGTTTCTGTTAGCATGTCATATTACTTACTCTTATTGACCCGCTAATGTTTTGGTTATCTGGTTTATATGGTTCATAGTAGCTTTATCAAATCTTTTGAAAGGTGGCCGTTCACGGTCATGGTTTAAGTAGGTTTTCCATGCAACAGGGAAAGTGGCTTGCATCCAAGCCCATATGTCATCCAAATGTTTCTTGTTTGGGCATATATTTATTGTTTAAAAGGTGGTTTTTCATGCAGGGAACGTGGCTTGCATCCAAGCCCACACGTCACCCACATGTCATTCAAATGTTTTGGCCATATATTTATTGTTTTACACAAATAAATTATATATATATAACAATTAAAAAGTATGTTTTAGATTTCTACATTGTAACAATGACTATTATACTATATAGTTAATTAGTTTTTTATTGACACTAAACTTTCTGAAATACATGATATAGTTAAAAGTTTCGTTGTTCATTCTGAAATAAAAGTTAATGAAATTGTTGTTCATTCTAAAATACACGAATTTGATATTCATAATGCAGAATTGATTTTTTAATTTTTTAACTTATTGGAAAAATCTATTGAAGGCTCTTGAAAAAGAAAGGGCAACATTGATTTCTTTCGCTGTCTCTGTGCATTTTTATCTACAATATGCCAGACTCTTTTATATGATTTTTCATTTAAGCCTATAGCATACACATAATATCTAATTCTTTTAACTTCTCTGCATCACAGTCTCGAGCGTTTCTGAATAAAGACCTCGCGGGAAAGAGCTGTCCTCACGCTACACAAATTACACACTGAAGTTGTTTTATCCTAGAAAGGGTGACTGTTATGTGAATGAGCAAAGTTGGTTTAGATCTGAAACATGAGTGCTTAAAAGATTAAGTTTATGAAATGATCAATACCCCAAACATTCAACTTCTATAACATATTAAATTGATACAACAATATATGGAATAACTGGATTATTAAATTACATTTATTAAGATTTGTAATATAAAGATTTAAAATATTCAGTCTACATAAATAAAAACTATTTATTAAAAAATAACAAAAAAATTATATATCACAAATATTATATAAAATTTCCAAAATAAAAAAATATATATCTAATTCACCATAATTACACTTATATAAAAATAAAAGTTCATCACTCTTTCTATTTCATTTGAAGAGTACACCCATTTTCATTTTGAAATATTAAATTATATAATTTGTATTTAATAATTAAACTTGTCCAACGCACTGGGCGTTGTTTTATTACACATTCAAGTGAATTATGCGATTGTGTGATTGTTTTCTTTGTTCTCGAATAAGATGCCTTTGTGATAGCCTTCTATGAACGCATTAAATTATTATGAAAATTGTATTTCCTTTAAAATTCAATTAAGTGAATTATGATTATTTTCTCTGTTCTCGAATAAGATACCTTTGTGATAGCCTTCTATGAACGCATTAAATTAATATGAAAATTGTATTTCCTTTAAAATTCAATTAAGTGAATTATGTAAGGTAGCAAGTTTGTTGGACGAAGACATGTTTTTAGCTAAACAGAAAGCTTAGACATGTTGCAGGTCTGTTCATTAGCTTCTTACCTGTGGTGCACAATTTGCTTTGGTAGGCTTTCCCCAAGGTGACACCGGAAGGTCTACCTCCTTTCGTGCGTCCTTCACCTCCTCCATGGGGATGATCCACCGCATCTCAATGTTCAAATTCTTGAAAATTCATCTCCAATATCCTCCATGTATTGCATTCATTGCAAGCTGCAGAGTTGTCCTCTTCATTAAGAGATAATAATGAAGTTGTTAAATGTTTCTTGTTAATTTTAAAAGGTAATGTACATCCAAGACTGAATCTGTTTCTAATCATCCCTTGAACCTGCCCACCTTAAAGACTTCACTTTTCTCGAGCAATATACTGTAATTCAATGTACTTTTTACGTATCTTGTAATTCAATGTACTTTTTACGTATGTGCAATTTCTCAAATTCAATGTACTTTTTACGTATCTGCAACTTCTCAACCCCGGCAGGGACTACCGCTACGACAGTGGCTCCCTTGTTTCAATTTAAACTTTTACCATTCTCCGCTGAGTATTTCCCAGGTGAAATTTTGTCATATTTACCTTATTAATAACCAACAAACCCACGATCACTAAATAATTACAATAACTATGTAAATTGTAATTTATTACAAAGAATATTATTATATTCACTTTGTTTATTCACATAAACCACCAAAACTATTATATTCACTCTGTATACAACATGTAAGAATTAAATTTTTTATTCACAAAACCTTTATATATCGATTCTAATAACAAACTATTCAAATATGCGTTTATACATATATTAATGAAGATTTTTGGAGTAGTGACTATGTATTAAAAACGACAGATGTTTAGTGTACAATAGTGGGGAGGAAGTGTTTTTTTGGAAGTAATGCTTTCATGTGTTGTTGTTATTGTGAGCTCTTCAATATACAAGTTGTCTCCTATGTATAAGTAATAGTTGTGATCTAAATTTGTTGAAGTCAATAATTTATGTATTATATATTTGAAACTGTTGTGATTAGTAAAAAGATTGAAATATGGTTTTGTATTATCTACACTATCTCTCTAGTCTCTTCTATTTTTCTAACATCCTATTAGAGCGGCTTGACTCCATCAAGGAAGAGACCGGAAGATTAAGAGAGTCTTGAGTTTTATAGCTATGTACAAAAATTAGTTTAGTGTTATATTTCTCGGATTCTGTGCGTAGATTTTTTTTTTAAGATATAGAGTGCAAGCAAAATTATTAGGCGTGATGGTGACAAGGATTCGGAGTACAAGAGTATTGTAAACATGTTGCTGTCAAAGGATAGTTGGGACCGAGTGCCTCAATTTCTTCTTTTGTATTAAAGTACCAAACACATTCATTCCTTGCACACCAAAAGAAGGGAACATACTGCTCGAAAACTTAGTGGATATCAAAAAACGTCGACGTCGTTGCATTACTGGTTGAATATTACATCTAAAGAAAAGTTGTGGCCATCTATGATGACAATAAATATGGCACTGGCATGCTACCCCTCTTGACCCAGAGTTGATGCGAAATGACTTATAGATCAGGCTCTTTGTTCGAGTGCGCAAGGGTCATTTGGGATGACCAAGAATGGTGGTGAAAGAATCTATGATATTGATGCTTCGAATGTCAGGAGATTATTTGACTGAAAATTATCCAAGGAATGGCCGAATCTCAAATTTCAACAGACAATCAGTTTTTTTTTCTCGGTTTCTGCTTCAATCAGTATTCACTTTCGAATATTAACTACAGTTATGCTGCTTCAAGAGAATGCTTGGTCGTTTACGTTGGAAAAGAAGGGGAGAGATTCATAATACAAATCAAGAATTTCCATCATCCATGTTTCAATTAGCTACTGGCAGCCACACATGAGGAATATGCATTTGACCGGAAGGGTTCCCTACGATTTCATAGAATGGGCATATTTTCATGTTGGAAAATGTAATTCTTACCTGTATCAGTTGTGTTTATTGATATTTAAAGGATTTTTTTCCTATTAGTTAGGAGTTGTTTCTTAGATTGGTGTGTTGTTGAGATAGTATCTCATGAAAGTGATTGTGTATCCAAAATAGTTTTCCTATCTTAACACAATATTTCATATATTTATTTGTAACATTAATATAGATTTCCTTATAAAAATTTAACATGATATCCGATCGTGTAAAGGCATGGGCTTTGTGCCTTGGTGGGCTGAGGAAATAAGAGAGTCTATTTGTATTTTTTTAGTTTTTGTTTTCTAATCGATCAAAGGGTTGTGAGAGTCGAGGGAGTGTGGTATTGTGTGATAGTAAATTTGTTGATGAGTATCAGTCAACTATATCATTGGATATGATATGAGGTTTTCTCTCGACGACCGTGGCACTGGTTGAAGGCCAATATCCCTTGCCTGCTGGCCGAGATCGCTTCACAATTGGCTAACCGTCGGTGAGCATTATAGGAGATATTACAGTGGTATGGTGAGATGTTAGTGCTTCATTCAAGGCCAAGTGTGCTTGGTTGATCCACCGCCGCCTCATTTCTTGTCGTTAGAAGTGGAGACCGAAGAGGAGTTACAGTTCTTCCCTACAACAACTCTGCCGAAGGAAGGAGGACGAGCGTTGACGTTTCCATTGCCCTTTGGGAGAATGGGGTCGGTCCCCAACAATTGTGCAGGAAAATTGTGGATGAGCCCAGAGGTTTGAGGGCGCTCGGGTCAACCGTTAGATCTGCGAAGGCATCCTCCGATGCAGCGAAGTAAGCGTGGATCGGCCCACAGCGTGGATGAGCCTGGATCGGCGTGGATCTACGCAGTAAAGCGTGGATCTGACATCTCAGGCTTCGAGGCTCTATTTTGGTGCGAGGACGTCCGTGGTGGGTTGATTATCCTCAGATCTGAGTCTGCTTGATATGTGCGTTGTTGGCCAAGATCTGCGAGTGGGTTTGAGTGCGACCTTATTGAAGTATTTGTGAAAGATGGTGGACGATGTCAACATTGACCATGCAGGGTGCTGTGTGATAACGCTGCTCAAATTCAAAGAAGTCGCACTGTACCACACCACACCAGGACCAAAATGGAGGAGTCCTGGACGATAAAAGAAACGACCGTCAATGTGCGGGGGCTCTCCATGATTTCTTTCTATCGCCGGTGGACCTCAAGGACCAGACACCATTCAATGAAGTATGTGACCTCATTGCCGAGCACAAAGGGAGGTCTCGCTCAAATGGCGTTAGCCAAAATGCGAAAGAAAGGGCGCTGGAAAAGTCCATGTACACATTCGATAACTCGTGAAAATTCATTGATGGCGGCAACCATGTTCAATCAAGAATCAAAACTTGCTACTAGTTATCAATAGTCCTATTGTGGAACCTAATAACGGTGCCCCATTATTATCACAACCAGCTTTAGATTAGGAATTTAAATCAAATTATTCACAAAACACTACAAAAGAGGAAAAAAAATCACGAGGTGCATCAACAATAACGATTAAAAGGATTTATACATCATTATGTTCAAAGCCACTAACCATGTCGAGTGTCCTCTAAAGAAAAGGCATGTCAGAAAACCTTCTCTAGCGACCTCATCAGCTTGGCCTTCGGGTAGCTGTAGCTTACTGTATACATGTGTACATGCTTTTGTCAGGCAACTAGCGAAAACTCATAACTGGTTGCATTAAAGACATTGATAGTTATCATAATACAATAAGGGAGGGAGATCCTACATTTAGGGAAGAGTTATTTAACTTCTCATTTATAAGGCATATTCTTTGTTTATCCCATTTTAAGGATGATTCAAGTAAAGTAAAGCAGGGTTGTGTGTATGTTTAGGTAAGCGAAATTGTTTTATGATGAAATTATTTGGGAATTAAAATTAATATACATTTTGAGATTAGCCACTTCAATATGAATTTATTTTTTCAAAATTGGTTACTCTAAAAAATGACAGGGTAAACATGTACTTCCAAGACTTAATTGACAAAGACATAGATGCTCAAGATGTGAACAATTTTAAAGAAAAAGGTAAAGGAGTAGCAATAGTGATTAGAGGATGATGGACAACTAAGTTAAAGTTTGTGTGAGTTCGTGGAATAGACTCACTAGTATGATGCATTATGAGCCACACATATTGATTGTAAGAAATTATAGGATATTTTGTAGTGGTCTTTGGAAAGTATGTACTTGGTACTTCCAACACTTGGAGTGTGTAATGTAAGCCTGATGAGGCATGTGTACCCCCATGAAGTTTGTGGTAATCTTAAAACCACTTTATAATTGCTGGTTTGTGGTAAGCTGGAAACCACTTTGCAGTGTTGGTTTTTGGTAAGCCAGAAACCACGTGTGAGAGTGAAGTGGATAGGGATTCGTGTAAGCATGGTTTAGGGTTAGCCAACAAAACCCTTGGCATGGTTATGGGTGAGCCGAGAAAACCATGGGTCTGGTTAAGTTGGGTCTTTGGTGAGCCTTGGTGGCTAAATTGAGTACCTTGGAGGTAGAGTTGATCCTTCGTGGTGAGAGCCATGGTGGTAGAGTTGAGCATTGGTGGTTGTGTTGAGCCTTCGTGGATGAACTGAGTTCCTTGGTGGTAGAGTTGATCCTTGATGGCTTTGTTGAGGCTTATTGGCTAAGTGAGCCTTGCTGGCTCAAAGTCCTTGTTGGCATGGTCTAGGGTAATCCGATAAAACCCAGAGCATAGTTATGGGTAATCTGAGAATTTCCATGATGATAATGGAGAGGGACTTGCAGGTATAGGTACATGTCTGCAGTTATAATGGATGATAGAACCATGTATGTGAAGGGAATCCTAGTAGACGAGCGGTTGCAGCCGTTGGCACCCATGCATTCTGGTGGATGGTTTCTTATTTATATGGACATTGACATACTATTTTGATATGTTTGACTGCAACTACACTTAGCATATTGTTATCAAGACAAGTAGTCATTAAGGGAGTGTGTTAGAAAATTTAATTCTTAATTGTCTCTGTTGTGATTCTTGCTATGTAAAAGAGTCTATTCCTATTAATTAGGAGTTGTTTCTTATATTAGTGTGTGGTTGAGATATTCTCTCAACCAAATAATTGTGTTTCCAAGATATTTTCCCTATCTTAACATAACACTTCATATATTTATTTGTCCCTATCTTAACATAACACTTCATATATTTATTTGTCACATTATTTGATTAAAAATAATATATATTTCCTTATAAAAATTTAACATTTCATACAACTAAAACACATTATTTCATAATAATTTCCATGTAATAGGTCAGTGATGCCAATGAGATCTTCTAAGGTTAAGTGAGATACACCAACTTAAGGATATTTGGACATGGCGGTTACCAAAACTACAGTCACAGGTCAATTGTTCGAGACATAGTGTGCTGATGGATGATCAATTCATTAAACCCCAAACTTTATTTCCATTGGTCACAAAATTATAGTCAGAAAAGGGTATTTCAGTTTGAACCCTGATTGACCATTCAAAACAAGGTTTGACCCTGATCTCGTCAATGTTAGATGAGCATGTGAGAATGGCCAAACATTTAACTTTAATGACCACGTGAGAATGGCCAAGTATTTAGCTCCAATTTTTGGGACCCAAAAAAATAAGAGCCTACACAACGCCAGGATTCTCAGGAAGGAGAATATCGGTTCAAATAATTGAAATCCACAATCGGTGTTTCCGGAGTAAGTTATCGCCCAAAGGATGCGGTGGGCATTGGTAGCATTGATCAAAGTTCCAAGACAGCACGGTGCATCTTATGGTGTATGAGACATGACAAATAAATATTTGATATTTAAGTATTTTTTTTTGGAGCTCAGGGCTATTTGTTCTGCAATATAACAAGTTTACCGTTGTGGTAGAAAATTGGAATGTTGACATTTTTTATTTTAAATCCAAATTCATTGTGTTTATTTAGTGGTCTTAATTAAAAATATTAACATATTCTCAAATTGGTGGTTTTTGGTGCATACAGTGACACAAGAACATATCACTAATTTGATTATGTACAATATGTTATATATTAGTGGCATTGTGTGGAGCCAGGAACATCGGTTTATAGGTTAATTTGATTATGTATTTAAGAGGTTACCTTATATAATTGAATTTTGAATACATTTAGTACCTAGAATGCTTTTCTGGATAACTAGGGAATACAACGGAAGACCATGTGTTCAAAAGATGGAGGTATGTCCATAGGATGGTTCAGTATCAAAATTGAACTGTCATACTTCGAGAGGTTGAGAAGCATTAATACTACAAAGTGCATCAAAGATGGTCATACTTCGAGAGGTTGAGAAGCATTAATACTACAAAGTACATCAAAGATGGTCTGAAGTGGTTATGTATTAAATGGATCAAGTGATAGCTTGAAGATGTAATGGTGAAGAGAGAGCGTTGTTTGTGATATTTCATAATAGGTGTAAGTACTGATGAAGAAGACTAGTCAGACAAGGATTAATATTATTGTTGTAATATGCGTTTTCAAAATTTATGTAAGCATTAAGAGAGGGTGTTGGAAGTAATGCTTCCATGTGTTGTTGTGAGCAGTCATTGTGAGTTTCCAAGCGTCAATCTAGAAGTTGTTGTTTCCTATGTATCAGTTGTAGTCATGATCTAGATGTGTCAAAATCAATGATTTATGTCTTATATATTTGTAACTATTGTGATTAATAAAGAAATTGAAGTGTGATTTGGTGTTGTGTACACAATCTCTCTATATTCTCTTTTATTTTTCTAACAGTATCATGCCAGAAGTGTAGAAGTAAACATATCTCTTCAACATATTCCTCCTTTCACACACATTTCTACTTCTAGAATGAAATTCCCAAATTTAAATTTTTAATACATTAAATATAAAATTGTTTTTAATACAATTTATTCCTCACACATTTTTGAAAAATAATTTTATAGAAATAGAAATTTATTCAATCTCTTTTACCAAAAATAAAACACTTTTATATACCAGACACATTATTCAAATAAACATTCATACATATTTATTATATATATAAATATAAAATTAGAGAAAATATTACAAATGATATCATATCTGGTCCACTCATTGGGTAATTTCACGAGATTAATTACTTCCCGTATTTCTCACGTGATAAACATTGTCCATCTTAAATCCAAAAAAAAATCATCATTTTAATAACATATTTCCATAAAACTAAAAACAATTTGATTTGATTTAACATATTGTATAATTATAATGATGTAATTTTATTTTATTTGATTTAACATATTGCATAATTATAATGATTTAATTAATAATAGGGATGGAACTTTGGTATATTTCTTTCACTTTTAAAATAATAAATTTTGTAGAGTTTTTATATATTTAAGACGACAAAATCGCGGTTCTAAGATGTGAACTAATTTACACATAAATTGGAACATATTTATGCGTCTTTACACATAAATTATACCTGAAATTAAAACAATTTAGTAAGTTTAACAAATTTCGTATAGTTTTTAGATATGTAAGATGACTAAATCGCGATTCTAAGATGTAAACTAATTTATACATAAATTATATTAACAATATATGTAGGTTTCTTTACACAAATTATACCTAAAATTTAAATTAACTTATTTTTCTATAATAAAAGGAATTCATCTTATTAAAAATTAAAGAGGAAAAATAACTTATTTTTCTAAAATGAAAAGGAATTCATCTTATTAAAAATTTAAGAGGAAAAATAATAGAAGATAAACAAAATGTTTTAGTAATACATCGTGAAATAAAATCAAGTTGAGAAGAGTTTAGAGAAAAGTGAAATTAAGATCTTGTAAGGAGATGATCAATTCAAATCTAAAAGATAAATATTATTTTTTTCTTTTATTATTATTAAGAAGAAAAATAAACATTTTAAAAGATAAATATTATCTTTTTTTTTTATTATTATTAAGAAGAAAAATAAACATTGCTAAAATAAAGACAAATTATCATGAGCTTTATAGTGAAATTGGATGTTGGTCAAATCCCAAAATAATATGGGAAGAAAGAGCATATCACTTTTACAATACTAAGAGTATTGAAAATATTTTTTTCCTCTTCAATTAAATACATGCATTCTATTTTTCAAATTATTTGTCACTTCAACAACTATCTTTGAAATTTTAAATTAACAAAACTATAATAATTTGTAACACTTTTCTTAATTCTTTAAAAAAAATAATAAGAATTCTTTTTTAATAATTTCTTAATTTAAAAAAAACAAAAAACAAAAAAACTTGCTTATTTTAATAAATATAAATCATCATTATCATAAATTTAAAATTATATATCTTATCTATTAATTTGTATTTATATTTTATATTTATTAATTTTATTCAAAGTTATAGAAATAATTTATAAGATTGTAATTAACCTTACAAAGCAACAAATAAAATAACTCAAGCCTACCATATGTCATGCCTTAACGCATTAACCTCCCCCATAATAGGTGAGGCCTACCCATATATATGTATGTTAAGGTTAGTTGAACATCGTCAGATTTACCTCTGCAACATTGGGCAGAGATGCGAGGGGTGGCCATAAGGAGAATGCTGCCAATCTAGGGTCTTTGGAATGGCGTTTAGCCTTTGGATCAAGTTTGTTTGGTGTCCGTTGTGTAACAACCCCCCAAACAGCCTTACAGAAAAAGATACGTGGAAATGAAAAACAATCCAATCTCAACTCAATTAAAATCTGTAATCTCCAAAGTTAGCAAGATGATGACATTGGGAGATTATATGAACTTACGAGTATGTGATGACTTCTTAAGGATGATTTTGAACACATACAATCTTGGGAGGATTTTGAATTATGGTGTGCACCTAGCGAGCACAGTAGTGCGATATGGTTATGTTTACGTAGTGTATAGAATATTGAATTTTGTGGGTTGTATTGTAGCAGGAAAACTTCGAGAGGAATTTTCAATGTTAGGCCCACTTGAAGTTTTCCCCACCCGAGCCGTAGATTTGAGAGGACGTTGAATCTCTCAGTCCAATCATGGAAACATTTGGGTCTTACTCAAACAGGTTGGTTCTCATTGGTTGGTTCTGAGGCAGGTCCATCGACAACTATCGATTGATAAATACCATCCCTGGTGTAACTCTCCTTCATTCCAAATTCCAGAAAAATCTATAGACGCAACTACTCACTTTATGCAATTGGAAGTTCATGACTTTACGCAATTGCAAATTCGATGTCTGTCACAAATGTTGTCCTTCTCATATCTTGTTCACAAAGTCATATGACGGTGCAATGTCGGGAACATTAGCGCAATTAATGGGTAACTGCTTAGTACCAACATGAATGGTCGGCATAAGGAAATTCCTGTATCCTGTTCGTTAATTATGAATTCTGGGTACCTGAAAACTCTTCCGGTTGTTATTTGATAGCACTGCAAACACTGGTCTGTTAAGGACTAAATTTCATTAGGATTAGAGTTTCTGACCATTTTTAACATTTTGTATTCTCATTTTCATAGTTTTTAAAAAAAAAAGCTTTCATACTTTTCTTTCAATAGTTTTTTTTGGTATTTCGCTTTTGTGATTTGGTGAATTTAAATTAAGACTTAGCTTTTCTATTAGATGGAAGATGAACCATGGACTGATACCTTTGAAAATTTTAAATGCCACAGAGACTTCCATAAACTTTGAATATAATTCTCTTTGAAACGATTGATGAAGAAATCTCTCAAACCCTCTTATGCCAACAAAACAACCTCCCATCAAACTCGCTAATAATTGCCGACATAGACATGTCATCATAAGTCGGTAATTGATCACCACTTGGGTGGAGACCCAAAAAAAAAAAAGACTTTTAGGAAATTAAAGAAAAGACTTCCAGGAAATTAAGGGTGGTTGTTTATGTAAGCAATAATTACTGAGGAAAGAGGCTTATTCTTTAGTCCAATATAATTTGGTTTATCATCAAAGTTGAAATTTTGATCCTGTTGGCTAAAATAAAAATTTTAAAAATATATAAAAAGTAAAAGAATTAAACAACTATTCAAAATATTTAAATGATGTTTGCTCATAAAAAATTTGCACATGAAGAAATTGGATCCCTCTCATATCCTTATTTAAGATGGATCTTGGATCCCTCTCAACTCATGTTAGATCCTTATTTAAGATGGATCTAAGTTGATGTGTAGTTGATCACTATTTGGGCGGAGGCCAAAGAAAACACTTCTCGAACATCAAGGGTGTTCATGTAGGAAATAATTATGTGTAAGTTTGATGCATGTGCATAGATGGAGCACAAAGTTTGAGGATGATTGGACTCACGCTCGGCGATGTGATGGGATGGTCACATGATGATTCTCGGAGAAATATTAAATGTTTTGTGGATAGTTGTATTAGGATATAAGTGTTGTTGTCAAAATAAGTTGGACGAAATATTTCCTAATGTAAATCTAAATTTCAGTTTCCTTATTTTGTGAGGAGGGAAAACGAATCATCACTTGTGACTATTGGTTACCTATGTAGCTATCTTAAAAGAAATTAGCATATTGTTGCAACAGAGTGTGCACCAACAGAGAAGAAGCTCTAATGGTAGGAGAATAGGTAGAAGATGAGACGCCTAGGCTGCACATGCCCACATTATAAATCTCACCAATTTAATGTATGATGAATTTGATTAATGGGAAAATCTGTTCATGTGCCTCTGTGTTGGTATTTCCTTTGTTTGTTTATTCTTAATGAGGTTGTTCGTCTACATTTATAAAGAATTTGAAATACGTTGAGAAAAGTATCATGGTTATATGCCTTCATGTCAAATCTAGAGGTGTTGAGAAATAACATGATTGTAGCCTTTCATTTCAAATCGATGCTTAGAGTTAAGTGTAATTGGGGGGTGAATACATAGCTACCTCTTCGTATGTGTTAGAAGCCATGTGAGGAAGCCTTGTAGCCGTTGTGTTATCTTCTTGTGGATTGTATCTAACCGTAGTTTGATTCCTGTGCATTGTTATCCCTAGAATCCTGCACTCGTAAAGTTGATTTTAATTAATGAATTTGGGCATAGTAGCTTCCATCGTTGTGACAAAAAAGTCTGTTGAAGAAAGTTGTGTGATTGAGAGCATGTGCTAACTCAATGCACACGGCCTATGTTAATATATAATGCAATGGATGAATTTTGGAGCATTGAGATTGTAATGTGATGTGTCATGTCGTTGTGGGTTCCTCGTAGTTTGAACTAGTGCGTTGAAAGTTGAGCAATCAATTTTGTACCTTGTGGTTTGTGTAGTAATCTGTTGAGTCGAATTACAGTACGAGTCTGCACATGAAGGCCCAACTGCTTATGATTGTTGATGACCCTTTATTCTATTCTTTCCAAACTCCTGGGGGAACATTCTTCATGTTCTGGAGTCATGATTGTGTGGTGTCTACAGATAGTAAAGCATTGTTCCAGAGAAGACAAGTGTTGTCTTTGGGAATGCTGCAAAATCCTTTTTTGATTTGATTTTCAGTTGACCATTTTGTGATGGTAATGAAAACGTAATAGAGAAAGGTGTGTGGGGCTATTGGTAGCATCGAAGAGTGACTCAATACTATGGAGGATAGACCTTGCAGAGGATCGAGTCATTTTGACATCCCAGAAGTCGAAAATACGATTTTCTAAAAACGCTAGAAAAATATTTTGCAACGCGCTATGAAAATATTTCGTAGTGCCCACAACAAGACAATTTTTGAGCTGTGTATGAAGTTGTGAGAGCCTGGTTCGAATTTTTGATTGTGCCATTGATAAGTTAAATCCCTTTAAGTTGAATGAGGTTTGGAAAGAGTAAGAATCCATGAGAGAGACCTCTTATAACATCTTTGAAGGAAATATCTACATCCCTTTTTGATTGTTATGTTTAATTAATATGCAAAATTTCCATAATTGTATTCTACAAAAAAAAATTGTGCTTGTGGGTGTTGTTTTTTCCTAGTGTATTGGGAGATAGCAAGGAAAGCCAACATGTCCTGATCAATTAAGGTTTTAACCCTATACATAAAATACCGATATACGAATTCTAAAAGCAAAAAATAAATAATGGCGAGAACATAAAAAAAATATACACAAAGATATTCCTAAGGATCCAAAAATGGGGACTACCATATTCATTTTTCATTATGTTCCTTTCGATGTTACAATACATATGTATACATGTCGAAGCATTCATAAACCCCAATCAATTAGCCATGGATTAGAACATAACCATAGTTCCCTTGATCAGATCTACAAAATACCATGGGAAAAAAACCATCATGCCCAAAACAATGTGCAAAACCCATGCAAAAAACTTTCCCAAGGCACTGCCTCGAACCCCATGTAGGGGGCTACTGCACCTTGCAAAACCCCTACCAAGGGGGGCTACCGCTCCCTCTGGGACACCCCTGTGCATGGGGCTAGTTGTGGAACTAATATCACACACACCCAACAATCAAGTGGTTTCAGACCTCAACTATGTTTTTCGAGGATGTTAAAGTCACAAAAATATTTCATGTTTACAACTCTTTGAGGAAGAAAGGTTTACAACAGGTTGAGGTAAATCTCCATTGAGTTGAGGTTTGGTGATTGTGAGGTGTTGTGCATATGTAGTGGGGAGTGTCTACCTTGAAGTAGAATAGATTTTTCTTTGGAAATACAGTTAGAATAACAAGGATTGGATAGTGATGGATGTAGGGATAGGTATATTTACAAATCTATCATGAAAAACAGTGTGCAAGCATAGTTGATGCAGGCTACCAAGAAGTGAAGGATGTGAAAGGAGCAAGAAGTTCCCTTGAAGAGGCTTTAGTGGAAGAATAATAAGGGACCTTGGAAGAGGTAAAGCAGAATTACAGGACAATTTGATAGTGGATAAAAAGAAGTGGGGTGGGGGTGAAGAGTTGATATGCTCTTGAGAAATAAAAAGTGCATTTGTTGGGAAGTATTTGGTTCACAAAGTAGTGGAAGATGAGATCTTGTTATGGATATTATTAAAAAAGAAAGAATATAATTTCAGTGCTAGTTTGGTCATTAAAAGAATCATGTTTGCAAGACTGAAATGGTAGCAATTGTCATAACAGGTAAGCTATGTCAAAGGAGTTGGGTAGGAAAGCTCTTAGATGAAAAATGGTGACAGAACCTGACAACAAAACTAAGGATAGTGATTTATTGAAGATGCATTAGCTGACCACCTTGGAATCCAAGGAGCAAGCATGCTCAAGAAGAGGTTCTACTACAAAGAACCTAAAGGAGAGAAGATACTAAGAGGATGACTTGGTATTGCGTGATAAGAAACATACGTGATACAGAGATAAGAAGGGCTAGTTTATTCTCACTATCATACAAGGAGAGTCATGAGAGATAGAGATGAAGATGATTTTAATTATTCATAGAAGGGGATCAAAAGAAGGTCACAAGAAGAATAAGAAAAGAGTAAAAACAGTGAGTGATGAAGGATTTAGGAGGAGATGGTTGAATTACGGGAAGTACTAAATCCTGTGGAAAAATTACTACAACATAGTCAATACGACTAGAGTTATACGAAGGAAGAATGATGTTGAACATGGAAGTCTACAAGAGAGAAGGGATGACAACAATAAGAAAAACATATTCAGCAACAGTTGTGAGAATACTGAACAAGGAGGTAGTGGTCTCTTGTTTTTAGTCAATTTTGGATTGGTTATTGATTACAAGTAGCAGTAATGAGTGTTTTTGGTTGAGGATGATGGAAAGGAATCTTATGGTAGAAAGTGAAGGAAGAATAGTAGAGTTATCAGAGGAAGAAGGTGAGTACTTGCATGTAGAATCCAAAGGAGAAGAGATTGCTCAAATGAAGATTCCCGAGGAAGGATTCAACAAAAATATTGGGAGTAGACTAGGCATGGAAGAGATTAGTATGGTATTTATAAACAAGTCAATGGAGTCATCTTATTATAGTGGCTTGTGTGAAGCTCATAGTGGGCAAAGAGACACTGATAGAAGGAAGATATTTTTGACTACTGAGAGTCATACTAAAGGTTCGAAAAGAAGCCATAGCAGATTAGGTTAGGATAAAATTAATAGAGAAGTAGCTGAAATCAAATTACAACTAGAGATTATGAGAGGACTACTACAAGAAAATGAGGAAGATCAGGGTTACAGATAGAGTCATTGAAAGAGAGTGAAATGGAGTTTATTGCAAGTGAAGCTAAGATAGAGTAAAGGATCAATTAGAGACAAAGCTCAATGGAGTTGACTTGCAGTCATGGAAGGAAAACCTAAGGGTGATGAACACATGTGATGAAGCATGTGAATATTTGATGCACATCGTGAAGACATATTTCAGCGAAACATTTAGTTAGAGGATGAAATTGACAAAAGGAAAGCAAGAAGGTATAGTTGATTGGATGAAGGGATGATCTATGATGTGTTGGCAAGTTGAATAGATCAATCGAAAGTAAAGTTCAAAGTTTGCAGCAAAAGCGGTAGAAGAAGGTACAAGTTGAGAAAATATATGGTAAGCAATTTATTTCATTTTGCAGGTGACAGTTGAGGAAGGTGAGGATATTTGCAACTACTTAGAGCAAGGACTACTTGTAGAGTTCTAGAGAATAGAACTAGGAAGATGCCAAAATCTCAAACTCAGGAGAAACTTTGGTGACGTATCATGTGGCAAGGTAGAGACTTGTTACTACAGAGGCATGTTACAACTCATGAGTTAAAGTTTTCTGAGAAGACCAGATCCATATGACTAGGAGGTAATATATTTTGTACCTTAGGAGTCTGACACAGGTGCATAGATGGAGTAGAAAGTCCGAGGGAGACTAGAAAGAGGCGTGCTAATGTGATGGTATGGTCACATGATGATGCTGGGAGAAATCTTAAATGTTTTCTAGATATGTGTATTAGGATGTGAGTTTTGTTGTTAGAATAAGTTAGAGGAAATATTTCCTAATGTAAATATAATTCAGTGTCACTTATTTGTGAGGAGGAGAAACAAACCATCACTTTTGACTCTTGGTTACATATGTAGCTTTCTTTATAAAGAAATGAGTGTTGGGAAGAATAGGATGGCCTAGCAGAGGGTGCAACAATGGAGAAGAGAAGCATCAACGTTAGGAGAAGAGGCAGAGGATGAGAGACTTGAGCTACACATGACCACATTGAAAATTTGGCTAGTTTAATGTATGGTGAATTTGATTAATGAGAAAATCTATCCATGTGCCTCTGTATTTATATTTCCTCTATCTGTCTATTGTTAATGATGTTGTTTGTATGCACTTATTAAGAATATGAAATGTGCCAACAAAAGTATCATGGTTGTATGCCTTCATGTCGAATTTGGAGGTGTTGAGAAAGAACATGGTTGTAGGCTTTCATGTCAAATCAATGCTTAGAGTTAAGTGTAATTTAGGGATGAATACATAGCTACTTGTGCATATGTATTAGAAGTCATGTGAGGTAGCCTTGTATCCATTGCGCTATCTATTTGTTTATTTTTTTGAATCGTAGTTTGATTCGTATGCATTGTTATCCCTAGAAGGTAGCACTAAGAAACTTGATTTTAATTAATGAATATGGGCATGGTAGCTTCCATCACCGTGACAACAAAGTATGTAGAACAAAGTGGTGCAATTGAGAGCCTATACTAATTCAATACACACAGGCTAGGTTAATAGATAACACAATGGATAGATTTTGGAGCATTGAGATTAGAATGTGATGTGTCCTATTTTTGTGGGTTCCCCATGGTTTGAACTAGTGTGTTGAGAGTTGAGTGATCAATTCAGTGGCTTGTGGTTTGTGTAGTACCCTGTTGAGATGATTTACAATAGGAGTTTGCATATGAAGACCTAACCACTTGTGATTGTTGATGACCCTTTGCTCTACTGTTGCCAAACTCATTGGGGAACATTCTTCATTTTTTGGAGTCATGACTATATGGTGTCTATATAAAATAGAGTGGTTTCCGAGACAACCCAAGTGTCCTATTTGGGAATGTTGCCAAATCCTTCATCAGACTGATTGTTGGTTAACCAATTTGTGATGGTAATGAAATCGTAATGGAGAATGACATGTGGAGTTGTTGGTAGCGTGAAAGAGTGATTGAACACTGTGTAGGATCGACCTTGCTGAGGGTCGGGTTGTTTCAGCTTCCCAAAAGTAAAAAATAAGATTTTTTGAAAGCGTTATGAAAATATTTCGAAGCAACCCACAAAAAAACAATTTTTGGGTTGTGTACGCGGTTTTGAGAGCATGTTTTGACTTGGTGGTTGTGTCACCAATAAGTTGAGTCCCTTGTAAGTTGAATGATGCATGGAATGAGTAGAAAGGCATGAGAGAGACCTCTCATAGCATATGTAAAGGAAATATCAACATCCTCTTTCGATTGTTATGTTTAATTAATATGCTGAATTTCCAGAATTGGATTCTACAACACAAAATTGTGCTTGTGGGTGTTGTTCTGTTGTGGGGTATTGGGAGATAGTTGGAGCAACCCACCATGTGTACATCAAATTTGAACATAGTTAAAGAGAAGAATTAGTAAAATGTTTGTTTTTAAATTTTAATTATTATTTTATGTAAGTATCTTATTAGAGCTAGAATACTATAATAAGTATTATGATTTTATTATATATACAATTATTATTATTGGAAATAGTTTTTTAATATTATTTATGTTTAAATTAGTCACTCATTTTACAACAAAATATAAAATTATACATTATTTTTAATTAAATAAAGAATCAATTTTTATTTTATATTTTAATAAAAAATGTTACTAATATAAGATTTACAAATATGTGACAGAAATGAAAATTTACTGTGTACTCATCACCAACAAATTTATTTCATGTGAATTGATTTTCTCCTAATCTACATTCATTTACTAATAATCACTAAAAACAATATAAATTCAATTTATCCTTTTACTCATACTGAACATAAATACCACAATTTCCCAATAAATAAAATTTACTTTTTACTCATACTTACAATGAATAAATATAAATACCTCACAATTTGCTAATTAAATTTATTTTCCCTTTACTCATACTTATATTAGTGAATAAATAGAAGTACCACAATTTCCTAACAAAAAGGATTATGATATGTAATAAAGGGATTGCTAGGGAGCCTCATCTAAACTTAACATTTATGTTTCCTCTCTTTCAGCCTAAGTTTATGTTTCCTCTCTTTCAGCCCAAGAGCTAAAGTAAGATTGCTAGTATTAAGTGAGTTCATAGATATATTGGCTTAAAAGTCAATACATCAATATTCATCAAAGCATTATAATTAAAAATCAATACATCAATATTCATCAAAGCATTATAGACATTATAGTTAAAAATCAATACATCAATATTCATCAAAACATTATAGTTAGTCACTTGACTAGAAGGAATTTGAATTTGGATGAAAAATTTAAACATCATTTCACTCAACCACCGAAAATAACTCCAATTATATATATACCATTTAATCGCGCTATGACTTTGTGAGTGGTCCCGCCTAGCAGAGAGCCCGGCAGCGTTGGAATTTGTCAGCACTTTTACGAATGGAATTTATCATTTTAGGTTGTTATACTTCCTGTCACAAAACGTAGGTTCTTCGTCACTGGTCATATTCAAAATTCACCCCGTGGAAATGTTAGGGTTCATTAGGATTGAGGAGGATGATGGGAGTAATGGTCATAGTTTTCGAAATATTAAATGTAAACGGGATGAGAACCACAATCATCAAAGTAGCTATCGATCTATTCGTTTGGAGTAAATACGACGTATTGCATGATTTTCAACACCAAATAAGTTGAAAGGGTTAATCTGTCATGATAGATGCAATGATTGAGAAAATAAATGGCATTTCAGAAATGTGGAGCACGGCCTGATACAACGTTTCAGAAGAAAATGGTATTCCAACCATTCCCATTTCTTTTATTGCTTTTGGGTTACATGTTTGTGGATTTTGTTTGAAACACTGATATTTTGAAATAGTAAGTTTCACCTGTGAAATCTGCACACTGTTAGAGTTCTAAAGATTCTTCATTGCCCTGATTTTATCATTGCCCTGAAATACATTTTAAAAACTAAAAATCGCAATCCCACGAACTTTTGGGATGGCAAAACCGCACCGACATCAACACCAGATCATTTTGGCTTCAAATTTCGAACGCCGGGGCCAATGAATCCATTCTCTTACAATAGAGTGAGAAATACAATAGTGGATTTTCAAATTTTCAGTTGCCAAAAGTTGTAAACTTCTGAATGTGCATAAAGTCAGACGTCCCATCATTGAAGTTTCCTGAAATTGAGAGTGAAGCATGTATTTATCACAGGCCAATGGACTCTCAACGGAAAGTGGCATCTAAGTGGATTAAAATGGAACTCTTTAAAATATTTATAAAATTAATAAGGGTAATACGTAGCTGTTTAGTCTCTATTTTTTATTAAAAAGTAATTAATTAATATATTAATATAATAGAAAATCTTGTAGTGCAAGTTTAACTTAATAATATCTCAAAAATATCACACTCCTTGAATTGATTTTAATTAGTTAATACATTTAATATAATGGGAAATTTTGTAGTGAAATTTTAATTTAATAATATCTTAAAAAATCGCAGGTTTTGAGTTAAACCATAAAAAACCAAGATTTGTTAAAAATTGTATAACCAAGTTAAAAAACAAAAAACAAAAACAAACTAAACTAAAAATTGAAAGGTATAATAGTTAAATAAAATCAAATTTTGAGCTAAAAATTTATTAAAAAAATAGAATAATTAAATATTTTAGTTTTATTCAAATTCATTGGGTTCTATTTTTAAATTACTCAACTAGTTCAGTTCATTACATTTTTGAAATAGATATGGATTATGTTTTTGTTTTCTAAGAAATGCAGTAGGCTTTTATATACACACTTCATTCTTATGTGAAAGTATCCAACTCTTTATGAGGATTAATGGGGTATAATCAGGCTTTGTGTTTTATTGATCTGTATATTGTGATTGATTCCAAGTGTTTTATTGATATGCAAATTGTGATTCCAAGTGGCTTACTCTTTTTTTATAATTGTTGGTTAAGATTTTATTGATAGTTAGTTGATTGGGCTTGTCTTAGACCATATTTTGTTAGTGTTAGCTATAACAAAAAGAACCATTCATTGCTAGTTTGAATTGTATTTGACTATTCATGAGATGGTTTGAGATGTCATAATACTATTTATTGATTTAGAAGTTACTTTATTTTTTTGATGATTACAAAGGAATCGGCAACTGGAGCAGCCTCACAACTCCCGTTACATGGGGTTGATTCTATAACAAAAAGATATCTTGTAGCATTTTTCACAACAATTCATTGCTGGTTTGAGATGTCATAATACTATTTATTGATCTAGAAGTTACTTTTTTTTTTTTTTTTTACAGAGGAATCCTTGCAACTCATGTTACATGGGGTCACATCATTGCTGGTTTGAGATGTCATAATACTATTTATTGATCTAGAAGTTACTTTTTTTTTTTTTTTTTACAGAGGAATCCTTGCAACTCATGTTACATGGGGTCAATTGTGACGGCTACCACTATAACCCTGCGTCAGCCCCTCTCCACAACTTCTAGGCTAGTCTTGGGGATTTGAACTCATGACCTTAGGTATGGAGCCCGCCTTTCTAAGGAACTTCACCGCATTGTGATTACCAACTCGCCTACCCTGTGGGGCTGATCTACAAGTTACTTTCATTTGTAGAAGGATTTTACTTTTATTTTTTTATAAGTGAATCAAAATATTAAAATCATTATTGATAATAACAAATTGGAAAAAGGTTCAATTAAATTACTTACTGTGAATAAATTTATCATTAATTTTAATTATTATTATTAAATATAATTTTTTATTAAAAATATAAAATTTAATAATTTACTGATATCTTTATTTATAATAAATAAAATACTTTACCATGTATAAAATGTGAATGAAAAAGCACGAGAATATGTAACTATGTTTAAAAATCTATTTACAATACAATATAGGAATGTTTTAATAATATGTCTTGTGAGATTTTCAATCTCTTTTAAATATTATGTCTAAATAATTATAAATCTAAATTTATTAAAAAAAACTGGAAAGGTTAAAGAAATAAAAGTTAAAAAACAAAAAAAATGATATCTTTGATTTTCAATATAATAGTATTGACGAAGGATGGAACCTTTTCATATTAAGTCATGTAGGCTAACAACAAACTTTTAGAATAATTATTAAAACTACCAAAAATACTTTGGAATATATATATTTCTATCCAAATAATAGTAATAAAAATCTACCTCAATTACCGTGGAACTGTGGCAACACTTTCCATACATTTAAAAAGATGTAAAAATCTATGCAATTACAGTGGAAATATGGCAACACTTTCCATACATTTAAAAAAATGTATAACAATGATTATTATTAATTATTTTAATTATAGAATAGTGCAATGATTAATTATAGAAGTCCAACAAAAGAACTAGCTCCAAAAAGTACAATAATACCATACCTGAGAGCTTATTTCCTTCAACAAAGTCTTTGTTGCACGTTCAAAAACTTACGACTTTATTAGTTTCCTTCTAAATCAATGGACCATAGAAACTTGTAATTCCTTTCCTATTTAAAATAGAGTTGGCATATAAATTTTTTTAAAAGTATCAAAAACAAAAGTTATATATATCTATCTATATATATAGAGAATAATTTATACATTGCAAAAAACAAGTGAAAAAAATCTAGTTAAAATATTTTATCCATCTTAACCCTAGATTTACCAAAACTTAAGAGGAACCAAATAAAACATTCCTAAAGAATTTGTCCTTTTACCAAACTTCTAGTAATTGTTTGGTGATGTAGAGAATTTGTCCTTTTACGAAACTTCTAGCAATTGTTTCGTGATGTAGGAAATGATCTAGCTATGTCAGGCCCACAAACTAACCCAATTCTTAGAAAAGGATTTCCATAACTTTTATGTTACTATTTTTTTCTTTGCTTCAACTATAAACCCTAAGGAAACTAAATTAAAATTTTGGTTCAATAAATATTCCATAATGGTTCTAAAATTTCCTCAAATGAACCTTCTCAATCATTCTTGTTCTTTTCCAATTAGAAGTCAAGATTGTTCTAGGAAAAAATGCTTTCCTTAAAGACATATATCATAAATATTTACAGAATCTTTGACTCATAAAAAAAATAAAGAAATATATTCCATGCCCTGGAATCACAAGTTATCGCAAGTTAAGTTACTTATGATTTTTATAGTAACTCACTGGTTCGTATAGTCATTAATCCATTCACTTCCATTTATGTAAGTCATAATTTCTTTTGAAGAAATTACATTTTCCTTAGTAATTATGGAAATATTAGGAGTTCTAGGAAATACTAGGAGTTCTAGAGCGTTAGATTTTTGAAGAAAGTATACTTTCTTTTAGTAATTACTGAAATACTAAGAGTTCTAGAGGTTTAGATATACCTTTTTAAATAAGTTTAGATAGGGAGGGGATTCGTAACTCTCAGAGAGTTAGACAAACTTATTTAAATAAGGTTAGTTAGTTAGGGGTTTCCTTATGGAGAAATACCACTCCTCCCATGATAATCGTGTCAATGGACCATTGAAACTTGTAAGAATTTGTCTTTTTACGAAACTTCTAGTAATTGTTTCATGATGTAGGAAATGATCTGGCTATGTCAGGCCCACAAACTAACCCAGTTCTTAGGAAAGGTTTTCCATAGCTTTTATGTTACTATTTTTTTCCTTTTTTTCAACTATAAACTCTAGGGAAACTAAATAAAAATTTTGATTCAATAAATATTCCATAATAGTTCTAGAATTTCTTCAAATGAAGCTTCTCAGGCATTCTTGTTCTTTACCAATTAGAAGTCAAGATTGTTCCAGGAAAAAATCATTTCCTTATATACATATATTATAAATATTTACAGAATCTTTGACTCATAAAAAAATAGAGAAATATATTCCATGTCCTGGAATCACAAGTTAAGTTACTTATGATTTTTATAGTAACTAACTATTTCGTATAGTCATTAATCCATTCACTTGCATTTATGTAAGTCATAATTTCTTTTGAAGAAAATACATTTTCTTTAGTAATTACTGAAATACTAAGAGTTCTACAGAGTTGGATTTTTGAAGAAAGTACATTTTTTTTTAAGTAATTACTGAAATACCAAGAGTTCCAAAGATTTAGATATACCTTTTTAAATAAGCTTAGACAGTGAGGGTATTCCTAAGTCTTAGAGAGTTAGATAAATTTACTAACAAGTCACATACTCACAAGTCTCTCTTATGGAACCAGTGCAAAAATAACCTAACTCGCAAGATCTTTCCTAAATAAAAAATAATTTATAAATTGTACAAGAAAAGTGAAGAAAAGTGAAAAAAATATCTAGTTCAAATATTTTATTAGTGTGTTCAAAAGGCTCACAATTTTCATGCTTATAATTATACCAACTAAATTGCAAGTATCATATTATTTGTTAATTGGTTTATTTATTAGGTTTTGATTAACTAATTCCGTATTGAACCTCCTGAATTAACATTTTAGGAATTAGACATAAAACCTCAGTGCATTCTCACTCTATATTCTTCTTTATATGTATTTCATGATAACAGAAGATATAAATATTTCTATGCATTTTATTGTGAAACAAATTTATCTTTATCTAATTCCATTGTTTTAATCATTAATAATTTTCTAACATTTAATAATTAAATTAAAGAAATAACATTAGTGGAACACCCGGAAAGGTTGAGATGAGCTTGGAATATTACATCCTGCGCCATGGTGAGTTCTAATTCGGTTCACCGAACACCCCCGATCAGAACATATTGGTGCTCTTCCATCTAGGAAGGCAATTTCAGCTTCATTGAATTGTGGGGATTGTGTAATGGCGGACAATGTTGGAGCTTCCTCGCTCTTGGAGTAGCTGGCATCCTCTTGGTGTTCTTCGAACAAGCCGACTATGAAATAAAGACATTGTTAAGAGAAAGAGGAAATTTCCTACAGCTCTTTCATGTCTCTATTTGATGGAAGAGATTTGTCACAACCATCTTTTTGGTCATCCTCCAACAAGCGAGCCAAAAAATCAAGGTTCGGACGAAGAGGAGATTTCACGGGCGCTTCCATCTTGCTAACATTCTCTTCTAACAACTCTTTTATCTTGCTCTCCGATGGAAGAGCATCATGGCGGCCTTGCTCATTCTCCAACTCAAAATCTTATTCCAAAAAAAGAGAATTTCAGGAATTCAAAATCTTATTCTGAAAAAGAGGAAATTTCAGGAAGCTCTTCTAACTCACCAGCATTCTGTTTGGGAAGCTATTTCATCTCGCTCTCTGCATCAAAAAATTTCTCAGTTTCCTCAAACAAGGGGAAATTATCTCCGAGACAATTTTAGAGATAATAATCTCTAAGATAATTTCGGAGGTAATTATTTCGAAGATAATTTCAGAGACAATTATTTTCTAAATAGTTTCAGAGATAATTCCGGAGATAATTTCACCTTTCCAGGGAAATGAAATCGATAATGGTTTTCATATGGAGAGCGAGATGAAAGAGCTCTCCAAAGAGAACGCTAGCAAGATGGAAGAGTTGTTGAAAATGTCCACTTTTTCCGATCAATATTTTGAGTTCCTGGGTAGCTTGTTGAGGATGAGCAAGAATATGGCCATGAGGAATCTCTTCCATCGAAGAGCGAGATGGACGAGTTTCAGAACAAGAATGCTAAAGATATGGAAGAGATACCAGAAATTCCCTCTTTGTCCGAAGAATATCTTGAATTCTTAGCTCGCTTGTTGCATGATGAGTAAGAAGATGAAGCTCTTCTCTCGAAGAGAGAGATGAAAGAGTTGCTGAAAATTCCTTCTTTCTCTTAAAAATATCTTGATTTCCTGGCTAGCTTGTTTGAGGAAGAGAAAGAATATGGCAGCTACTCCAAGAGCCATGAAGCTCCAACACTGTCCGTTGCTCCACAATTCCCACTCTTCAATGAAGCTCAAATTGTATTCCTACATGGGACAGTACCACTCTATTTTGATCGTGGGGTGCTCGATGAACCAGATCAGAACGCACCATCATGGCTCATGATGTAATATTCCAGGCTCGATTTTTTTCCGTATAAATCCGAATTCGAATTTGGTAATTATGAAAAAATATACAGGAATCTTTGTTGAAGAGGGAAACATTATATTTGGTAACCCGATGATACGTTGGGATCTAATCTAGTGTTTGCATGCGGAAACAACATCGGGAGGCATTTCTCACTCTAAGGAGTTGAGCCAAACATTTTGAAAGAGCTCAAAAGGTGCAGGGAGAGACAGTTCAGACAATAAAATTGAAAATGTAATGAATTTGTGTTTTTAAATTGGGAGGAGGAATTGTGTTTCAAAGCATTTGATTTCATTCAGTTTGGTTTTAGAATGTTTCTCTGATTAGTTAGTGAGTTACAAAAAAACCTTTTTATGACTAGTTAGTGACTTTTAAAAAGAATCTCATCTGTTTTCAACAGAGATTTATGATAACCTTCTGATTACTTTAATATAGAATTAATTTACTGTATGCTTGCATCTTTGTTTATTTTTTCCATTTACTACTTATATCAATCACATTTATTAATATAATTTTCCTAATTTTTAAATAATATGAAATGAATATAACTTAAACAATACTCTATATAAATTAAACACTTATACATGTTTGTACAACACTTATACATGTTTGTACATTAAATTTTCAGTACCGGTGGCTATTGAATTCCTAAGCATGCAGAATAGTTAACTGAAGCCAAGGTAAGTCTATTCTAGAGGGTAAAACAACCTCAGTGGTATATCGACATTCGACTAATATTGAATTCATGGCACATCAAATCACTACTTCAACTTGCACATCGAACTAAGTAGAAGGTATCGCACACCTAAAACTTAATGGAACAATTCAATTCCTATAGCAGTGAACATATGGTAAAACAAATAATACTTAAATTTAATTTATTGTTTTTAAGTTTGAAATTGAAAATATTTGAAATAATTTTCATTTATCTATGAGATAATTTGTCATATAAAGAATGTGCTACTCGAATCAAATTCCCTCTATTTATTTATTAAAAAATTAAAATTCACAGAAATTCAATTCTATTCAATAATTTAGAAAAAAAATTGAACTTTATCATAATAATTTTATAATATAAGAAAACAAAAAATAATATAAATTCTTTCATTTTTACACTATGATGATAAAAATGTTGAATTTTCTGTTCAGTTTTATAATGAAATAACACATAGTGAGATAAAGGGAAATGACAATACGATGAATATTGACTTAAAATAAAAGAGTCTTTATCTTTAAAGACTTAAATGTTATAGTGGTCAACTTTCTATGAAATAAATATTTTTTAAAATTATAAAATTTGGAAAGAAATTTAATGAGGAGAATCACAATAATGTCATTCAACTACCTAAACTAAATTTGATTAATAGGAAAAAAGAAAGCAGAAAGATTTTTTCATACTAATTTATAATATAAAGAAATAGAATAATATTAATGAAAAATAATATGAATTTTTTTATTTTTTAACCATGATAAGAATATTGTTTACAATTTGAGTGGGCTTAATGGTTAAGATTAAATCAAAATCATGATAACATGCATGTAGATTTGGTGAGTATAATGAAAATCCTTCAATGCCAACCTATAACTTCATGACAACATTTAATTTTACCATCAAAAATAACATAAGATTATTAGAGATGTAAATTCTCCAAAATAATTGTACCAAAATATACACTACATGGGACACTCATTGTTAAGGAATAGTTATGAGGGAAGGAATGTGATTTTTCATTACTAAGCCTAGTCCCAATTCACAACTTTATTTGCGATATTTGGCTCAATATCATCTCTAGCTTAATGTTTTCTTATTCTCAATACATAAACGAAGCTAATAATACAAAAAGTTGGTTCCACATTCCATTTATTATCAATAATACTTTTCAACTTGCAATCCTTAGTCAAATATACATAAACAAAGTTATGGATAACTAACTGTAAATCCCTAAGCACAAGAGATCTCGGATTGACTAACTCCATGTTTACTCATTTGAAATTTTCTATCTTAATTGAGATTGATTCATCCACCTATGCTACCCCATATTATGTTTAAAAAAACAAAAAAATCATAATTGTTTATAATATAAAAATCAAATTAATTTATATATATAATATAAGATAAATTTATAATGAAATTGGACAAATAAAATAAGCTCAATTAATTAATTTTTTTATTAAAATCAACTAATCTTAAAAAACAATAATAATATCATAATTATTAACTTTCTTAATAAGTGAAAAACCTACATATAAAATAAAATTACATTAATTAAGGAAAATTAAAATATTACAAAACATAGTATAGTTTTTCACTTTAAAAAATAAATAAAATTCCTGAAAAATACTGGAAAGAAAGAATAGTAATTAATACGGATTGAAAGACAATAGATAAAAACGTCTTAATGAAAGAAGCATATATTTAAAAAAAAAAACGTCTCTCAAAAATCCACTAAATAACATCAAATAATTTAATCAATACCATGGAGGAGTAAATTAAAATAAAAATAAAAAAATGAATGAGAACCAAATACTAACCTATACTACAGTGAAAGGGAAGAAAATAACAAAGTGAATGCAGTAAAAACGATAAAATAAAACTTTAGAATAATTTAATCAACACCATGGACGAAGACCACGGTATAAATTAAAAAACATAAGATTAAATGAACGAGAATCAAATACTAATATATACTATAGTGGACGGAAGAAAATAAAAAACTGAATGCATTTCAAATGATAAAATGAAATTTTAAAATGTACATTCTTGCGATGACAAGCGTAGAGAAGTAGTGTTCTCTTAAAAAAAACTATTTCTTATACCCTTCATCAAGAGGAAACCATTTTTTCTTAAAACTTAAAGAAAAGCAGTGTAATTGATCATAAAACAATTTAGATCCATCTTAATTCCCGATTTACTAGAGACGAAATCTCTTTTCACTATAAGAAAAGTTTGTGTATCAAGAGATTTGACCCCTCTAGGCACTTGGTAGATCCTGAATTAAGACGGATCTAAGCCAGGTTAATTTCTCCCTTTAAATAGGCTACATTCAACATTAATACCATGGGCCAATACCATGGGTTCTCAATACCATGGGCCATTCTTATTTTTGTTATTATTTTATTTTAATAGGGTTATTTTTATTTTATTTTGACCGAGTTAAAATATTTACGTTACATTAATATTTTTATTTAATTTAATTTATTTTTTTATATAATTTGACTTAGTTAAAATGCTAAACATTACATTACAACATCACTACCATAAGGGGATGAAGAGGTGTATGGGCACAACCAATTTACCTTGGAGTCTTTTTTCCTTAAATAAGTTATATTCCGCTTAAATACAATAGGAAAAACCATGGGACCTTATATAGTATATACCTAGAGCTTGACTGATTCAAGTTTACCTTAAAAGCTTTATTTCTTTTTAAATTGTAAAATTTCTAAAATTTTCAATTAAGTTTATTTAAACTCATTGGGAGAAGTAATTATTATTCTCCCTAGCCAAATTAATTAAGCATAAAGCATGAGGAAATTTTTTCACCTAGAGAGATTTGACCATTCTTGGAGCTTCATAAATCCATATTTAAAATGCATCTAGACATGTTGGTAATTCTTAAATATAAATATTAATGATTTTATTTTTTCAATTATTTATTTTTTATCTAGTTTGATTGAGTCAAAACGTTTTAATTAATAATTAAAATTGTTATATTTTTATTTTTATTTATTTATTTATTTATTTAATTTTCTTTTTAACATAATCGGACATTACAACATGTCTTACATATTAGGCTAACATAAAAATATTAAAAAAATAAAACATGAAACATCTGAATTTTCAACCACGAAGGGAATCTAGCCCTAGCCCCACTGGGAGAATGGACCATATGACCTCTCAATGGCGAGGCATTTTGACCAACTAAGCTAATCCTTGGGGCTTAAACATTTAAATTATTTCATAGTGATATTTTTTTTACGTTATCATGTTTTGCATCTTTACTCTATTTAATTGTTTGCTTAGATAAAACTCCACATCTTATACTGTAAGTTTATTGTAAGTATTACTTTTTAATGTGCTTATTAATTAAATTTTAAATCTTAATTTATAGATACTATTTATATGTTATAAATTTTAGTGTGATTAATGGTTTAGATATATCTCAAAAATAATTATAACATTTTTTCTTTTATATATTGAATTAAAAAATCTTATAAAATTAAATTAGAATAAAATATTTATAAAATATATTTATTGTGAAATGAATTATGGTTTTGGGCCATGTGGTATTGATAATCCATGATATTGGTCCATGGTATTATAAAAAATAGTATTTAGAAGTTAATATTGAAAGTGGTGGTGAATATCCATGGTAACAAATATTGTTATATTGTAAGTTTGTTGATATGCCTCAAAAAAGGATATTATTTATGACCCTTCTCACCATCCTTTGGCATGTTTAGCCTTTCCTTTTGCACTTGATTATGTGTTTTTCAACTTTAATGCTCTTAGGAGGGTTAAGAGATAATTGTTATATCTTGTGTGCCTAATGCATTAAATGTGCATGATAGTGAGGATATCTTATTCAAGTCACATTGGAGTCCAAAAGGAGAAGATTATGGGGCTTGTTTCTTGCTACATGCTAACCAAAAACTGGCTCGCTCAAGGACATTCACTACCTTCATTTGGTTGCAAAGACTCCAAGGAGCCATATCCACATTTTTAGGGATTTTGGAGGGAAGTAGTCCTCCCTTCAAGGAGGCTTCCCCCAAAGAATGCAGTCGTCCCTTCAAGGAGGCTGCCCCTAAAGAACATTTTGTATGAATAAGGGGTCTTATCATCACATCAAGGATTCAAAACTATAGAGAAATATAGTGAGCATCAAAGGGAGGCTCTTTCCCATCGTTTCTCTTTGTCATGTTTCACATATGAACACTTTTCAAGATTAATTAAAAACACTCTTTCGTTCTTCATTTGATTTTGTTAGAAGTGACTTGAGTCACCTTGAGTTAGAGCCCAAGCCCAAGTTCTCAAGCCCCCTTCTTGTACATTTTATTTCCTTGCATTTATTTTAGTCATATATTTATGCAACCTCATCACTGAAGAAAGTATTTTGTTTTCATGATTTATGAGTAAGATTTTTTTGAGTTTTGTTCAGGTACCTTGTCCTTATAAATGAAAAAATAATTTCTTTCTTGTGGTGGCATTCTTGATTTAAAATTCAATTCATCCTTTCCATTGTTGTTTTACTTCCTGCAACTGGTAGTTTAACGGTTGGTTATTGTTGAATTTGACAACAAATCATGTAAATATGTGTAAAATTGTATCAGTTACTGTTTAATTAGTTTTATACTGAAACAAAGGTTATGTAATGGAGGAGGCCCTTATATAAAATTGATGAGTGCCCAAACTACTGTATCATGGAGAATCATTCTTGATCAAATCAAGAATCCAATCCCTTGCCCCATGGATGTTTCCTTGACACCCTGTCAAGGTTTTACCACGTAGAGATTTTCTTTTACTTGTGTAATTTATTTTTGGTTTCCATTCAGTTTTCATTTCTTTATTGCTTTATCAGCTGCTTGATCCAATAATTCGCACCAGAGCACAGCTTGAAAATCGAGGAAATTTGTTGTCAGATCAATTTGAAATTCAGTGAGCATGTCTGTTGTTTCAAAGTAACTTCCATTAACATAGATACTGTAAGAGGATCGAGACAACTCAGCTTGGAAGAAACTACCATTAACGTAAACATCGTCAGAGGATCGAGATGCCTCAGCTTGAAAGCCAGTGAGCCTATTTGATGTTTGGAAAACCTTGCATAGAGACAGTTTGAAGACAAATCATTGGAGAGGGGAGAAATTTGTTGTCAAACACAGAGACAGTTTTTGGTAAAGAAACTTCCATTAACACATAGTGCATAGACCAATGGTTGGCTATGAGTTGTCATTTTTCCTTTTCATAGGCGTGATTTTGTGAGCCGCAATGATTAGAAAAGAAATCTTGTCGGGTTAGAAAAGAAACCCTGACACTGTTGTGTTGGGTAAGAGGAACAATCGCATTGTTGAATCAGTTCTCTCAAGTTGAGGAATGGTGTCCATTGTTGAGGAATGTTGTCCATCATTGGAGGAATGCATAGTAAGGAAGCAACAGATTAGCCTATTTGCAAATAGAGGAGAATTTTTTCATTTTTTGTTGAACAAGGAAGAGGAGGCCACTGTTGCTCCGTGAAGAGGGTTTTTGAAGGAAAACTAATATTGTTACTCACTGAAAAATTTGGGTATTTGTGAAAAAATATTCCTTTTTTTTTTGTTTGAAAGAAAATACTTTCAGAAACTATTTATTTTGAGTTCAAAAAACCAGGGATATTTTTTTCCAAAAAACTGTAGAAGAATTTTCTAGATTTTCATTAAATTGAAAAAAAAGGGGCATTTTTTTGGAAAGGAACAAAATTGTGGATTTTTTGTTTTCAAGTCACAGAAATTGGTGTAGGTTTTTTGTTTAGTTTTTTCTTTTTTCGTTAAAGAGAAAAAATGGAAACTCAAGTAACCAAGAAACCCTAGGTGAAAAAACAAAAACCTTAGGAGATGAGAGATAGAAACCATAGGAGGAAGGGTTAGTAGGAAGAAAATGGCCAAGATAACGAATGCAAAGTTCAAGCTGGAGAAATTCACCTGCAAGAATAAATTTTCTCTATCAAAATTGAAAGTTAGGGATTTTCTTGTGCAACGAGAGTTGCATAAAGCTTTGGATGGGGCAAATAAGAAACCTGCTAGCATGACAGATTCAGATTGGGAGGACATGGATGCCTGAGCTCTCAGTACCATCAGGTTATGCCTGGCGGATGAAGTTCTCTTCAACATTGTTGAAGAGACTACAACTACAGGTTTATGGGAAAAACTGGAAAAAACTATATATTACAAAATAATTAACCAATAGAATTTATTTGAAAAGACAATTGTACAATCTACAGATGGACGATACAAATGTTGCAGAACATTTAAATATTTTTAATACACTTATAAGCCAATTATTAGATATGGAAGTTAAAATTCAGGAAGAAGACAAAGTTATAACTTTGTTTTGTTTTCTACCCGAGTCGTGGGACCACTTTGTAACTTCAATCAATTTGAGCATTGCTGATTCTTTGAAATTAGAATCAGTTGTTGGAGCTCTCTTGTCTGAAGAAGTATGAAGGAAATCGAATACTGAAATAGTTGAACAAGAAGCCATGATAGCTAGAGGATGGTCAAAAGAAAGAGGAGAAAAAACAAGGGGATCTTCTAGATCAAAATCAAAGGGAAAGAAGTGTAAGGTGAAATGTTGGTACTGCAATAAAATTGGACACCTCAAGAAAGACTGTCGGAAACAAAAGGTCTGATAACCCAAAGAAGGAACCAAACAAGGATGATTCAGGTATGATAGATGAAGTTTTATCTACTGAAGAATTATGTATGATAGATGAAACTTTACCTGTGTGTAATGTCTCTTAGGATTTTGAAAGTTAGTTGTTAGACTCTAGTGCTTCTCATCACATGTGTCCACATAGAAATTGGTTTACATCATATGCATCTATAAATGGTAGTTTTGTGTTTATGGGTAATAATGTATCATGTCAGATTGTTGGGATGGGAAATATCATGATTAAAATGTATGATAACACAGTTAGAACATTTACTACTATTAGATATGTACTTGAATTGAAGAAAAAATTTCTTTCTTTGGGAGTGATGGATTTGGATGGTTATAAGTTTAAAGGTCAGAATGGAGTGTTGAAAGTCTCAAAAGGAACCCTAGTTTTTATGAAAATAGAAAAGGTTAGAATATTTACATACTCAAAGGAAGTAATCAGGTGAGTGAAGAAGTGATTGTGTCAGAGAAAGAAGAAGAAGGTACTCGCCTATGGCATCAGCGATTGGGTCACATGAGCGAGAAAGATCTTTAGGTACTAATGAACCAAAAATTACTACCTGATTTGAAATCCTTGAAGTTGGATTTCTGTAAACATTGTGTATGGAAAACAATGTAAATAGAGGTTTAAAACTAGAAGTCATAATAGTAAATAAATTTTGGACTATATTCATTCTGATCTATGGGGACCATCTCCTGCTGTATCGTATGGAGATGCTTTATATTTTTTAACATTTATTGATGATTTCTCCCTAAAGTTTTGGTCTTTATGTTGAAAAAAAAAACTGATGTATTCAATGTCTTTAAACAATTTAAAGCAATGGTAGAAAAGCAAACAGGAAAATCAATTAAATGTTTAAGAAATGGCAAGGGTGGTGAATTTACTTCTCTAGAATTTGAATAGTACTGTAAGGATGAAGGAATTGTTAGACACAAAAATGTTATTTATACTCCTCAGCAAAATGGTGTTACTGAACATATGAATATGACTCTTATGGAAAGAGACAGAAGCATGATCAACACTACTAACTTGTAAAAGGAGTTGTGTGTAGCAGTAGTATCCACTACTTGTTATTTAGTTAATAGATGACCTTAAGTAGCAATTAATTGTAAAATTCCTGAAGAAATTTGGTCAGGTCAGTCTTGTGATTATTCACATTTAAGGATCTTTGGTTGTGATGCCTATGCTCTTATTCCTAAAAATCAATGTTCAAAATTAGATCCAAAATCGAAATGTTATGTCTTTGTTGGGTATGACTATGCAGTGAAAGGATATAGGTTCTGGGATCCTAATTCACAGAAGATAGTCATTAGTAGAGATGTAACATTTGATGAATCTTCTCTTTTGAAATCAAATGTTGAATGAATTGAATAGGAACAGGTATCACCAAATCAACAAATTCAGTTAGAGGATAGAACTTTTCTTGAAAGTCGAAAGGAAGGAGAGACTTTCAGAGGAAAAAGTGTTGAAGATACAAAGGAAGCTATTGAATTTTTTGAACCAATTCAGCAACCAGACACTCTAAGAAGGCCTAAAAGGGAAATAAAAGCCCTTAAAAGTATGAAGAATATGCTTCATCTTTTGCTTCGATTATTGAAGATGGGGAACCTTCTTGTTATCAGGAAGAAGTAGATGATACAGATAGTGAAAAATGGAAAACAACTATGGAATAAGTAATGGATTCCTTAGCCAAGAACAATACCTGGGATCTTGTAGAACTTCCTGAAGGGAGAAGTGTTGTTGGATGCAAATGGGTATTCAAATTGAAATGGAAAATTGATGGAAGTATCAAAAGGTATAAGGCAAAAGTAGTTGCAAAAGTGTATTCTCAGGTTGAAGGTACTGAATTTCATGAGATTTTTCCACTAGTTGTAAAACTTGTTTCTATTCATACTATGTTGGAACAAACTTCATTACTTAACCTTAAGTTAGAACAGTTAGATGTTAAAAAATCTTTTCTACATTGTTATTTGGATGAAGAGATATATATGGAATAGCCATAAGGTTTTGTACAAGGTCACAACAGAAGATTAGTTTGCAAGCTCGGGAAATCATTGTATGGCCCAAGGCAGTCTCCCAGAAGATGGTACAAGATGATTGACTCCTTCATGGTGAACAAGAAATTTATTATAAGTGAGTATGATCATTGTGTATACTTCAAGAGTTTTAGTGACATATTCATTATCTTAGTTTTGTATGTTGACGATATGCTTATTGCAAGCAAAAGAATGGAAGAGGTCAACAGGTTAAAGGCTCAACTCTCTAGGATGTTTCATATGAAGGATCTTGGAGCAACAAAACATATCTTGTGCATGGAGATACATAGAGATAGGAAAAATGGTAAGATTTAGTTATCACAGCAGAGGTATGTGGAAAGAGTACTTGAAAAGTTCGGTATGAATAGTGTGAAACTTGTTAATGTCCCATAAGCTTCCTATTTTAAGATTTCTTCAGTTTTGAGTCCTAGAAATGATGAAGAAAAGAAGTATATGTCTCATTTACAATATGTGAATGTTGTAGACAACTTAATGTATGCGATGGTATCTACAAGACCTCACATTTCACATTTAGGTTGAGTTGCTGCCATGTTCATGGCAAATCCAGTTGAAGAACATTTTTGAGTAGAGAAATGGGTGCTTCAATATTTAAGAGGCACAAGTGATCATTGCATCATCTTTAATGGTAATGAAGTATCAGTCTGCGGATATGTGGATGTTGGTTATCCATGTGATTTAGACAAAAGGAGATCTACTATAGGTTATGTCTTTATTCTTACAGGTGGAGCAATTAGTTGGATGTCAAAGCTTCAAGAAATAGTTGCTTTGTCCACTACTGAAGTAGAACATATAGATGCTTCAAATGCCAGTAAAGTAGAAATCTAGTTAAAGGGTCTACTTGATGACATTGGAAGGACGTGGGAGAAACTGAATGTACTCTATGACAGTGACAATGCTATTCACTTGGCTACAGATCCATCCTATCACAGCAATACCAAGCACATTGATTTAAGGTATCATATTCTAAGACATGTGATCGATGGGGGAAATGTAGCTCTTAAGAAGTTCCATACACAGGAGAATTGTGCAGACATATTCACGAAGCCAGTTACAGTAGAGAAGCTGCGATGGTGTTTAGCTTCTCTTGGCTTGTAGAAGAGATGATAAATGGTCATGGTCAAGGGATCAGGAATATTGTTGTCAAGGTGGAGTTTGTGGAATTTGACAACAAATTATGTAAATGTGTAAAATTGTGTTAGTTACTGTTCAGTTAGTTTTATACCGAAAAAACGACTATGTAATGGAGGAGGCTCTTATATAAAATTGATGAATACACAAACTATTATATCATGGAGAATCATTCTTGATCAAATAAACAATCCAATCCCTTTCCCTATGGCTGTTTCCTTGACACCCTGTCAAGGTTTTACCATGTAAACATTGTCTTTTACTTGTGTAATTTTTTTTGGTTTCCATTCAATTTCCATTTCTTTTTTGCTTTATCAACTAATTGAACCAACATTTATGAATCTTTCTTCTACTAGTTATTCATGAATTTTTCTTTTAGATGGATGGTATTAGTTTAGTAGAAAAATTAATGTTGTTTTTATGCACTTAGTCCACTCATACCATCATATTTTCACACACTATTTTACATCTCTTCAAATTGTAAGTGAGCTGAAATTTGCCTAACTAAGCTATAGGGATGCCCCATTTTCGTCTCTTCCTTATATGAGTTGATCCATTGGGTGTGGTCGAGCTTAGAAATGACCCAAAAATTAGATTCGTGACATGTGGTTCCCCCCACCAATTTCTATTCCAATTTTAATAAGTTCCTCATTATTATTTAAAACATTCATTTATATATAACAAAATTTTATTGAGCAAAATGGTCCATTACTTTTAATAAATTAAAAAAATTAAATTCGTGCCTTGGCTAGAGGCCCACCAATTTCCTAGGGATTTGAGATTATTCCAATTCTAATAAGTTCCTTAGTGATAAGCTCCTCATCATTATTTATAATATTTATTTATATATAAGCAATTTCTAGTTAGAAAAATGGTCTTTTTTTCCCAAGTTAAATTTGACCCATAACCTTTTTATACATGGTTAATAAGGTAAATGTTTTCATTGGTAATAAATTATTCCTGTTGCAATACTTTTTTTTGTTATATTTGTGAAACAATTGGCTATAAAGACAACATTAATATTTTTAATGTGGTTTTACTAGTTATGTAGTTGTCAACAAAGGTTTCCTAAACGTCTAACATTAGTTCTATATTTATATCTATTAGCTTATGATATAGTACGTGCTTGTATTATAAAATTTAAGTTACTCTATTGCAAAAATATTATTTTTCTTTTAGTTAGTATGATAAGTCCACAAATTTGGTAAAAAAATCTTGTATAAGCCAAAAATTGTCTTATGCTATTAACAAAATTTATACATTTAAGAAACTTCCAGTAACTATTTGGTGATGTAGGAACTGATTTGGCTATGTCCGTTTTCCCCAAGAGCTAACCCAAGTTTTAGGAAGGTTTTTCCATAGCTTTTATGTTACTAATTTTGTTTTCTTTCCTTCAACTATAAACCTTAGGGAAACTATATAACAATTTTGGTTCAATAAATATTCTGTAATGGTTCTAGAATTTCCTTGAGTGTACCTACTCAGGTATTCCTGTTCTTTACTAATTAGAAGCCAGGATTGATCGAGGCTAAAACTAACCAGTGGACCTGGAAGTAAACTACCTCACTATAATTTTAATACAGTAAGCTACAATAAGTTTCTCATAAAAGGTCATAGAAGCCTTCATTGTTGATGATGGGTTGGAGCTTGGAGTTGAGAAAAGTATCTTTTTAGTGCATGGATTCATTGCTTCATAATTTCTTCTATTAGATTAGTCCTTCATTGTTCACTATTCCCTATCCTCAATCAGGCTTAAATGGTCACTATCATAATGCTTATTTGATGCTTTAATATAAATAAATTAATATATTCGTTGTATCACCTTACCTTTCTTATTAAGTTCATTACATTAGTTTATGTACTCAATTCTTCTAATGATAAGTGGAAATTTATACATTATTTCTTATGAATATTCTTTCATATTTCTATTTGTGCCATACCATCAAGATGTGGAAATTCCATGCCACCTCATAATTTCAAATCGTGAGGATAAGTGTGCTGCTATTGTTCTCGCATGTTTGTTGGTTTGATTTTACTTATTGTTTCTATGTTAAAATTACCATTGATTGACATGTTCCTTGGATTTAACTAATAGGAACCTCTATGATGGAATTCTTGATTCATTGGTAGAGCCCTTAGAAAACACAATCACTCACAAAGAAAAGTAGGATGTTGTGAAGCAAGAAGTAGATCACATTGAAGATGTGATTCGATGTGCAATTCATGAAACTATTTTTCTTAATCATATTAGATAATGCCTCTTATTCAATATAATGAAAACACTACGACCTTTTAATATATTGATACAAGTTTTAAAATTATGCAATTTTCCCATTTTTATTCTTTCACTGCTTGATAGTTTTTTATTTTTTTGGTTATACACTTTTTATTATAGTAAGTTCCATTGGGGAAGATTAGGAGATAAAATAGGATTAAAAATAATGGAAATATATAATTAAGGGAAGCAATTAGATAGGGCCTTGAATACAATTATAGCGGAGAGTGATTTGACTGAAAACCATTTATCGTGTATTTACCTTATTATCTCAGGACAAATTTTAGTATGTTTAGTTTCTGGTCTTACGATCTTGCTTCTAATGATAAATTGGTCAAAGTTTGGTAGATCCATGAAAAAACTATTTTACCATTTTCAACAGTTCGTTATTTCATACTTGTGAAGTTTTGTTGTGGCTATGATTTGATTTCTAGTGTTGGATTGGCCAATTGAAATACTGTATTCATCTCATGGATATTCACTATTTGATTTTTATGTTGAGTTATAAATTTGAGTTTTATGTTGAATTATGATTATCTCTATTCTTTATGCCATAGTTCTCAGGTAGAAATCACTGTATGTTTAATATATGATTTATTGTGGTAATAGGTTTGTAGGATTCTCCTATAATCCAAACCAAGAGCCATATAACCTTCGCAATATTTATTTTTCCATTCTTCTTACTATTGAATGAAATTTGAAGGTTTGTTCCGCTTGTTTTGTTATTTCCTAGTACCACCAGAAAAGAGAAATGCTTCACAATTTCTAATAATTGATAGGATGTCTACTCTCATTTCGTTATTCGAGGAGCTCTTCAATACAATTTATATTCAGAAATTAAATAGGAACATTATTTATTCTACTATAATTCATTCTTATACTATTACATAGATAGTTGGTCCATTCATTATGTTACTTTGTAGTGGTTAAATGTTAGGGTCCCACCCTAAACCCCTTATCTATGTATTGGGACCACGTCATAGCCAAGAGTCAATAAAGCCCATATTAATAATTGTAAGTGGTTAATCCAAAAATAATAACGGAACCACAGTTAGTTGCAAATGGGTCGTAGTATTAGATAGATGGTATTAGTAATACCGTGGTATTGGCCCGTGGCATTACATGTATGAGTCATATATAAAGGATAGAAACTCTCTGCGAGGAGCATCGTGTCTTATTTTGTAATCGAGCTCTACCCTATTGGAGGTTGCCCCCTCGAAGAGGCAAGTGAACATTACTTTCTGAATAATAAAATCATTGCTATTCTGTGTTCTGGGTATCTTTTCTTTGCATATTCTGTGTTCTAGGTATCTTTTCTTCGCATATTCTATATTTGGGTATCATTTGCAGGTTAAGAGCATAACAAGTGGTATCAGAGCACTTTCCAGGGCCGGTGGGATCTCCATTTCATAGCAATTTTTTTTTTTTGGCTCAAGACGTGTTCCGCCGTATTTAAACCACGGGATTTGTCATTGAGCGCATAAATCTGCGGATTTGGGGAGGCATGCACGTAGGAAATACAAGAGGTGGTCACGTCTGTTGGACTCCCTTGTAACCCCTGTGGGTACCACTTCAAGTAGTAGCGCATTAGACAGAACCGCGCACCGACTATCTTCCATGTACCCTCTCAGTATATCGAAATCCCCCTAGGCTCCCTGAAAACCTCGCCATAGATAAACCGTTAGCCGTCTTGCAGCTACAGTACACCGAGAACATCACTCGGAGAGATTACTCACCCATACGATAGGGTAGTCGGGTGGTACGGCTAAGGGTACGGTCGACCCTCGTTAGTTAGAGCCCTGAAACATTGGGCCGAGTACTACTGCCAGACCCTTATGTATATTGCGATCTGTAGCACCTAACACTCCTCAAGACCCTAGTTCCCTTTTCAATCATCATCTCTTCCAGATCCACTTGAGAAAAGGAGTGCAACAGTAGTAGACATCGGTCCCAATCAGCCATTCCGATCTATTAGATCCATCAGATCCGCAGAAGCAGTCAGTTCCGCCATCCAGCGTTATCTGATCCGCCATTCAGATCTCTCAGATCCACCAGACCAGAGTCGTTGTGAATGGTTCCTATACCACGGTATAATTGTCGCAGGACTTTTGGCCGCATTGTCATTTTGAGGATTTGGCGACTGCAGTATTGATCTTCCGAGGTACTTATTGGTGATCTAGCCCACTAGAATCAGGATGACGAGCGGAGCATGGTGGTACCATTCAATTAATTGTGAAAATTATTTGGCGGTCCCAATTTTTGATTAGGTTGGTGTATGGTAGCAACTAGAGCTCAAGTGATGGCCAATGAAAGGATGGACAAACTTGAAGAATCCATGCAACAACTCCAAAAACTGGTTACCGGACTATCTATCCAGATCCAGCAAATAATTCTGAAGGACAAGGAGCAAGCCCACGAGGAGGAGTCTAATGGCAATGGATACCATGAAGGTGATTCTAGCCACTCTCCTCACGACTAGCACACCCAACCACCACCCAGTCAGCGACCTCCCGAGATAGATATCCATAAATTTGATGGTTCTCACCCATCGGCATGGATAGCACAAATGGAGCAGTATTTCAAATTAAATCGCATCTTAGACAATGCGAATCAGCTTATGTTGGGGAGCATGTACTTGGATGGTGAAAGGTGGCAATGGTGGGAATGGCATCAACGTCGCAGTCAATCTTTTTTGACTTGGAACCAATTTACAAAAGCTCTTCAAGACTGCTTTGACTAGGAATCCTCTTTTTTGGGTCGTCTTAATAAGCTCCAACAGACTGGTACAGTGAATGAATATATTACAGCTTTTGAAGCCTTAGCCTTCCGTACTTGGGGTCTCTCAGATGTGTTTTACATGGAATGTTTTATCAGCGGTCTTAAAGAAGCTATTAAAGCCTAATTCCTAGTGCACCACCCTCCCAACTGGATGGAGGCTTGCAAGGTAGCTCGTAATGTGGAACGTGCATTAGCAGCCCAATATAGTCACCCAAATTTCTCCACTAAAGGTCGCCCCCCACAGGCTCACAACACGACTCAAACACTTAAAGTCCAAAAGGTGTCACCTGCGGAGATGGCCGAAAGAAGAAAGCAAGTTCTGTGTTACTACTGTGATGAAAAATACTCCCCAGGTCATAAATGTAAGGAGCCCAAATTTTTTCAAATTGATGCCACTGACTACAGCTCAACAGAGGAAGATCCACCACTGGAGGAACATGAGCCAGTAGAGGAAGACAACCAACAAGACAATGTCTCTGACGAACCAGTTATTTCGTTGCATGCTTTGGCAGGGGTTTCTTCCCCTCAAACTCTCAAAATCAGAGGGTTTATTAAACATCGCCCAGTAGTAGTCTTGATTGATAGTGGAAGTACACATAATTTCATCCATCAAAAAAGTCGCAGAAACAGTGCATTGTTTTGTACGAGCAGTTTCTAACTTCCAAGTTCAAATTGCAGATGGAGGCACAATGGAATGTGAAGGTAGTTGTGAAAATGTCAAACTTCAAATGGGGGATTATCAGTTGAAAAGCCACATGTTTGCCATACACATGGGGGGTTGCGACATTGTCCTCAGTGCTGAATGGCTCCGCACTCTTGGGCCAATCACAATGGATTTCCACGAGTTGTATATGAGTTTTAAGTAGAACAACCACACACATACCCTCTAAGGACTCCAGGCGGGAGCGCCCTCTATCATCAGCTCACATAGGATGGAAAAATTGTTAAAAAAGGCAATCATGGAGTAGTAGCTCAATTTAATGCCATCCAGGTAGTCGAAACCAAGTCGTCGCCAATTCATCCTGAGATGCAACAAATTTTAAATAACCATCTTCTAGTCTTTGACAAGCCTCAAGGGCTTCCACCCTCGCGAGGGGAACATGATCATAGCATCACCTTGGTTCCAGGGGCCCAACCCCCAAATGTGCACCCATAAAGATATCCATTCACTTAAAAGAATGAAATAGAAAAAATCATCAAGGAACTTTTGGAAGCCGGTGTCATTCGTCCCAGCATCAGTCCTTATTCATCTCCAGTGGTCATGGTGCTCAAGAAAGATGGGGAGTGGCGGATGTGTCCTGACTTCAGGGTCCTCAATAAGTTGACAGTCAAAGATAAATTTCCAATCCCGGTGGTTGATGATTTGCTGGATGAACTCAATGGGGCTCAATTTTTCACGAAGCTGGATGTTCGCTCAGGCTACCACCAAATTCGCATGAAGGAAGTCGACATCCCCGAGACTGCTTTCAAAACTCATGAAGGCCACTATGAATTCCTGGTCATGCCATTTGGTCTTTGTAATGCCCCCTCTACTTTTCAGAGCCTTATGAACCACATTCTCAAACCATATCTCAGGAAATTTGTCCTTGTCTTCTTCGATGACATCCTCATCTATAGTTGCACTTGGGCCGCACATCTTCAGCATGTAGATCTACTCTTGCAACTGCTCCGCAAGCATAAATTATTTTCAAGATGTCCAAGTGTTTGTTTGGCATGGCAGAAGTAGAGTATTTGGGCCACATTGTGGGGCGTGAGGGTGTCATGGTGGACCCCAAAAAGATCCAAGCAATGCAGGAATGGCCTCAACCTAATACCTTGAAGAGCTTGCGAGGATTTTTGGGTCTCACAAGCTATTATCGTAAATTTGTCCACAACTATGGTCACATAGCGAAGCCCCTCACCCAACTCCTAAAGAAAAATTCATTCTTTTGGAATGAGGAAGCACAACAGGCCTTTACAGCTCTAAAAAATGCCA